>VZTG01007439.1:114201-247137 GCA_013397845.1 Melanocharis versteri
TCATTGGTTGATTTTCCTCCTCCTTTTTTTTTTTATGATCAAAAACAACCCCCCACCCGAGCAAACAAACACACACAAAAGCAGAAAGAAAGGGTCTTGCTCAGCAGCAGCATGGATGTCTTGGCTAGTTATAGTATATTCCAGGAACTCCAGCTTGTCCACGACACCGGCTACTTCTCAGCTTTGCCATCCTTGGAGGAAAACTGGCAGCAGGTGAATCATTTAAATTACTCCTGTAAATCTCTTAAGCGCAGACAGTCGATGCATTGAGGCTGCATTTCTGACTTTATTTTAGTTTTGTTCTTTAATTCAGGGTTGGGTTTTTTTGGTGGTTCTTTTTTTTTTTCCGCGTGGGTAGACCTTTAAATCTCTGTATTTTTTTACCGTGACAAACTGAGCAGTCCATTCAAATCTGTCTGCCTTCAGTCCTTTCTGAGCACACCCGACAGTACCTGAGATCCGGTGGCATTCTTTAGGGTTTTGTTTTTATGATGACTACTATTTTTATTTTATTTTTGAGCTTAGATTTTTTTTTTTGTTTTGGTCTTTTAAACAAGCCTGATCACTTCTAGCCAGTGCTGACAACTGGCAGCTGGTGGAAATGGAATAGATCATTCTTATTTTCAGGTAATTAGTATATGTCAATAAAAATCGTAGCTTAAGTCGGAGGTGGAGGGTGGGCTGGTGTGTGGAAGCACTAGCAAAAGCTTTAAGGCTAAGTTCAGTAACTAGGAATGTGACTTATTTTTCTTTTTTTTTTTTTTCCTTTTTCTTGGAAGATGGGTAGAAACACACACTTCTTGCTGTCTTGAAACAATGACGCCTTAGGCTGCTTCCAGTAAACCAGGGTGTTTTGAGGCACTGTAGGGTTAATATGCAGACAGAGTAAGGATAAAGATGGAAATCAAGTATTACAAATGCATTAAAATGATGACTGGTAGCATGAATACAAGTAAGACCAAGGGGAAGAGTAGGTTACAGAGAAGAGTGTATAAAATACACTATGAACCCAGTTGTTAACTATAAATAGTTATCAGCTGGGATATTGAGGGAGAAGGAAAGACAGCATTTCTATTTACAGCCAAACGTTGTGAGATAGTCCTGTTTCTTGATGTGATTTTCTGGCAGATGTGATACACCAGGTGAAATTCTGGAAACTGGTGTCTCTTTAAAAGAAAAAAAAAACGTCTGCTGGTGGGTAGAAATAGTGGAGTGTAGCTGGGATGACATGTGGTGCTATTGCAGCGCACGGACCCATGGCACTATCAGTGTGAGAATAACGTGCCACTGGATTTTATCTTGCCAGCGTTCACCTGAGTCTTGGCTAGTGTAAGGGTAGCCTGTGTTAGGTCTCCAGTGAGTGACAGTTTTGGGATGTTCATTTAATTTTTCCTTAGAAGTGTGTACGGGTAGAAATGTGGATGGCAGAGCTTCTGGGGAGTACTCGGGCTGTAGCATTGTCAGCCAGCTGGACCGGGGCTGGATCTTTGAAGGTTTACCATAGTAAAGTCATTTTGGCTTCAGCTTTGTATGTGCACACAAACCAGAGGTTTATTGTCAGCTACAGGGTGAACACATTCAGGGTTTATTTTGCAAAATGACCGATCCAACTTTGCTTTATCTTCCAAGGGGGAGGGGATGCTTTTTGTTATTAATATTCAGCGCACACATCCATGATGGTCACATCTGCTTTCCTTTTATATTTTTAGCATGCTAATTAAACTGAAGAGGTTAATATAATTTAATGAAAAAAAATATTTCATAGCATCATTGTTGGATCGGTTGCATATTAGTAACAGTCCAAACAGTGCAAGGCGACATAGTGTGTTGACATAGCCAGCGTGCTTCAGGCAGTGCTGCGAGTGATACTCTGTCTCCTTCAGCCCTCTTTTATGTGTGGAAGAGCAGCAGTTTGTTTTATACAGTAGCATGTACCTAACCAATCCCACTGTTACCATTGCAGAATTTAAAGTCGTGCTCCTTGTTAAATCCCATTGATTCTCCACGTATGCTCAAAAAGAGAAGCTGAAAATAATTTGCTACGTTTTCCCTTATTTCCTCTCAAATCCTGCAACCGGTGCCCAGTGTTTCATAATGCATCCTGTATTTACGGTTTGTTCCCCTGTTGCTGCCTGGACTCTCCTTGCAAACAACAGGCAGCAAAACTGATGTGTCAGTGGTGGGAGCAGCTGAAGCTGGCTGTGCAGAGACCATGCTGTTACACAAGCTTGGCAGACCCACTGACACAGAGACCCCAATTTAATTCTTCTAAATCACTTGCAATGTAATCAGGTCTCGGGGATTTACTTATTTTAGGCAAACTGTAGCAACTTTGAGACAAAGAATGTGTGTGTTTCTAAAGTATCCTTTAAAACTAAAGGCTATAGTTGAGACTCCAGGGAAGAGAGCTGACAGGGCAGTGACTGATCCCTGTGGGATGCGTCAGAAGTGGGAAACAGCAGCTTTAATTTTGAGTAAAAACACTTGAACAAGTCTTGCCTCTGCTCCGGTGGTGCTGTGCCTGAGCTTCACAGAGGCTCCAGGGCAGTGCTTCTCCCAGCAGCAAAGCAGCGCCCCAGGAGATTACTTCAAATCTCTTAAAAAGGCAGGGGTTGAGGGGAAAAATAGTTGTGTGGGTTAAGAGCAAGCTTCCTTATCACGTTGTGAGCTCCAGTTTTGTGATTAGCAGCTACTAGTGCGTGATGTGCACAGGTTAGTCAGTGCCAGGTCCTGCTCTGAGAAACGATGCTTACTGTGATACCATGAAAGATGCACCTGCCCCACTAAAAATCAGAGCATGCCTTGGGGTGAAAGTGTCAACACAGTCCTGTCTCCCTTTTCTCCTGAGCCCGGACAACAGTCTGGTAGCCTCTGGCTGAGGAGTATACAGCCAACAAAGTTGCTCGTATTTCGGATTGTGAAACACCCATTACTCACGGAGGGCACTGACAGCACAGGCAGGTTGCTAAATGCTTGCACACAGTCAGCTGATCTCCCGATTTTCCTTCCCACTGCAAGAGGAATGTGAGCAAGTTGGGTATCTGTGCTTTTGACAATTAGTGTTGGAGTTGAATGAGTGCAACCCAGCAATATGTACAAAACAAACAGATTTTGTGTAGGAACAGATTGTCTCCTTTTGTGTAGGTTTCTGTTTTAGAAAGCAAAAATATAAACAAAGCAACCCTTATTCCATCCTGGACATAGTTTGCATTGTGGAAATGGAAATACCTGAAGTGGAAGCTGGAAATGAACCTGTGATGTGTTTGATGTTTTTTTAAAACACATGTTGGAAAGGGAGAGCTTGGTTTTTAGGCAACAAAATCTGGGTTCCTCTCTGAGTTTTGGGTGTACTCCTTCAGGCAAAACACTTTTGAGGTCAGGAGGATATTTCTTGGAGTGGGGATGTCAGAATCTAACTAGTAATCAATAGCACAATTTCATCAGGAGGGAGAACTTTATTTAGCTTTTCCAGCAGTGTTGAGCCTCTGTGGCACTGAGGAGGGATTAAAGGAAGAGGTGGGCTCTGTGCACTGGGAAATGAGTTGTTTGCTCTAAGTCAGCTGGCTGGTATCTCATGTGTTTCTGCCTGGTGCTTCATCCTGGCTGTGACTGAACCATCCTAGTTCTCTCTGTCCCTGCGAGCTGACTCTGCAGTTCAGGACCGGGGTGGGGGGAGATTTCAGCACCTGCGTGGCTGCTGCACTGCTGCAGGAGGACCTCTGGCCACATACACCATTGCTCTGGGGTGGCTGTCTCATGTGGCATCCCCGGGATTGGAACCAGGCTGCTGGGAGAGACAGCACGAGGCTGAAGAGCACCTCATTACTCTGCAGAGGAAGGAAGTGGGTAGGAGGCTGTTTTTGAGGGAGATGACTCTGAGGAGCATAGTCTGTGCAGCTGCACATGGTCCCACTTTGTGTGCCAGGCTGCAGAGAGGGGGAGAGTGGGGCTGAGAATTTGGAAGGGGTGGACATGGGGCTTCACTCTGTTCTTCCTGCTGAGCCTTCACAATGTCATTTAGGGGGTCTTTTAGGAGATTAGGGTGCAGAAGGCATCCTTTGTAATCAGATATGCCTCTTCTAGGGGTGACATTTTAAACATTGCTATTGTCCTTCTCTGTAGGCCCCTTGGTGGGCTCTGAACTCACCGTCCTATTGTGAAACAGGGGTCTGATCAGGAGACATTTTGGGGTTGCCTTCATATTCCTGGGGAGCGTAGGGCAGTCTCTAGCATGGCAGTTCCCATAATGTCAGAATATGGGAGCACAAAGAGCAGGTGGATGCACAGAGTCATTGTGTGTAGCTGATGCAGCTGTATAAAAACAGCAGGGCTTAGGTGCCAAACCCCGGCTTATTCTGGAGGAGATAGCCTTTCCCACATGTGTCAGCAGGCAGCACAGGTCTAATTGGCTGGCAGAAGTGGAAATGGCATTATATTGTTTGCTGATAACCATTGCCTGATAACATTTCCTTTTGCCTTGGCTGACCCAGCTGCTCTCAGCTGCAGCAAACAATGATCCTTTCAAGAAAGATGCACATTTCCTGTAAAGCATAGGATCGAGGAAGCCTTTGTTTTGCTGTTGATCCTTTCGTATAACCTTCTCTGCCTGTTTTTAATCAATTCTTCAAGCCTCAGTTTCCCTCTTTCTCAAGTGACTGACAACAGCAATGCTAAGGCCTAATGGTTTTTGCAGAGCTCAGAAGGCTGAGTTTTGACTCATCCTGGAAAAAGGCTTTGAGATCCCTGTGCTGTGTGAGAGCAGAGTATCCCAAGGTGACTAATCTAGCAGAATTCTTATATCTTAATGCTGACTTTTGCTTGGCAGACGGGGTCATTTTCAGGCCTATAAGAAAAATTTCCACTCCTACTGGAAAGGAATAAATCACACTGAAGAACATTCCTGCCTCCCCATCGTCTCCATTGTTCTAGTTTAATGGCATAGTTGGCCACTACATAAACTAAACCATCTCTTTTAATATTGCTATTTCATCTTGGTTCCAGTCACAGTGTAACACATTTCTTAAGTGCTTATAGTACATCATGCCTCTTGAGAATAACTTTCAGAAATGGTTGACTTCCAAGAACAGCCACATGTGTAATGCAGTGTATTTCAGACTCTGAACGCCGCTCCATTTATACCTGCAGTCCCTCTGCTTGCTCCATGTGCTGAAAGCACGCTCCTGTCACCTTACAGAAAGAGATGGACAGAGAGGAAAGACAAACTTGAAACTGCTGTCTCTATTGTTACATGATTTCTTAATTATAGAATCTATTGTTAAAAGTGATTATTTCTTGGCATTCTGAAAGCATAGAGTCCCGCAATCCATGTTACAGGTCTTAAAATAGCAGATTATGTGAATGACTTGTATCGAGTGATTTTGAAATGGGGTAAATACCTTTAAGCAATGCACAATCATAATGTGGGTACTCAGCTAGAAAATATTTTCTCTTACTTGTTTGGGATGCTTAAATCTAGCCTCCCCCAAGCCCGTACATTTCTGTATGTCCTACTGAATAGGCAGTGCATAAATTAGAATAGGCTACATGAAAATCATGATACATAGCTAATCTGCAGTGTGATACTTCCATGTGAAATGGCAGAAGGTTTTCAGTTCCAGATAGTAATTTTATACTTAAGCTCTCCAGGGTTGAGGCAAATGGTATCTTCTGGATATTATTGGGGGATTTTTTGAGGCTTTGTCAAATGATTCTCCACTGAGAAACATCCAGTGTGTTGTTTCTCCATTCTGCGTTAGGAAACATTATAGGGAAGCAAGAAGGAAGCTGCTTCTCTTTGACTGTAGCTGCATGTGAACGACCTTGATTGCAGTTGTCCTAATGAAACAAAGGGATTTTGCTCACTGACTGAGCAATATTGCTGTTTAGTACATTAAGCAATGGGTTAGTAGTACACTTCATTTCCTATCGAGTTTGTCACATTCTGCGGAGGGGAAGAAAAATTGTAGACTTTCGATCATCATGCTCAAAACCTCACTAAAAGTTACGCCCAGGTATTGTAATTGATGGCGGTTTTCTTTCTTGATGCTAAATCTGAATTTTTGGAGAGTTAATAAAGGTGTTTTCAAGAGCAGTGCTGAGTTCCTCTTTCTGCTTGCTTGGACTCTCAAGTGCCTCCTGTCCGTTCCCTACATCTACAATGTCCCCACCACTTCCAAACTCCTGGCAGCGCTCAGGAGCTGGCAGTGCCAATTTTGTGGTGTCTTTTAGTCTGACTGTTGCAGGAATCACTCACCTGAATTACTGAATTTCTTCTCCCCACATGTCCTTTTTGTACTATGGGTGCTTCTGCCTTGGTCAAAATTAGTCTGGATTCACTTGACCTGCAGAGTTCAGCTGATTCTGTAGCAAGCAAACAAAACAAACCTATCAGGAAAAGAGCCTCCTCCCAACATTGCCACTGCGAGTTAAAAAATCGTGCCTGGTTCCCAAGACACTGAGATTGTCTTTAAAGTCACAGACCTTTTATTTTTTAATTTGATATTTTTTACACTTTCCTTGCATTTGCGCCACTGAAGATTTGTTTTGTTGTCTTTCATTATCAAAAAAACCCCAGACAACCTGGGATTTCTAACTCTGACTTGATTCCAGCAGCATTAGGAAAATGAAAGTACTGTGGCATTTATAGGTGTGTACATCAGAAAAAGCTCATGTATTGCTTTGGTCACCAGGCTGTGTTTACCATGCCTGCTCTGGCAGCAGCTGGTGAGGAAGACTACTTGGCTTGGCTCAGGTTATTAGTCTGCCTGTGAGAGTAAGCTGCGTGTGAGTTCATGTTTCAGCCTTTTTGCTCAAAGGTAGTTAGACATCTTGGATTTAATCAGGACACCAAACCTTTGCTTCTCAGTTCTTCAGTTACAAGATGCGTTGGCAGCTCTTGTGTGCTGATCTGCTGCTGTGGGGATTCCTTTTCTGGGTTTGTGGTGCTTGGGCACAACGGCTGGGGCCATGGGGACATGGGCAGCCAGCCCCTCTGGAGCTGTGGGCCCAGATCCTGCCACACCAGCCACCAGGACAGCTCCTGTGCAGGGAAGCCCTCAGCGGGGTGTGGCCTTGCCTCTATGAAAAAATCAAAAGATTCTGAAAGGTAAGCTCGAATGCCCCTTCCCAGAGGTCTGGGTTGTCTTTGTTACAACCTGTGCATGGCACTGATTTGACCCTTCTCAAGTTTTTAGTAGGTGCTGGAGTTGAGTGTAGGAAGGTTGGGCAGAAGGCATTTAATTTTTTTTCTTTTAAAGGTTTAATGTATCAACTCTGCTTTATTAAGCTGCTCTGATGCTGTTAATCCTTTTAAAGCAGGTACCCATCCACTCCCTGTTCTTGCATGTGAAGGATCCTTTCCAGTCCAAAGCATTTCCATGTATCCATTACATGTGTTACTTTTTGGAGAACTGTTAAGAGGTGTGTAGTGCACTGTACAGAACACATCAAAGAGTCCAGGTCGTTTATGCAGAGACGTTTATGTCGTTTATGCTTGCTGAAGGCCCACCAATCATACTTATTTAAGTGTCATACTGGTTTTGAACGTGATGCTTACAGGCAATGTGTCACATATCCTAATCCTCCTGTTATTTCCCAGCATTGTGGACCTGAGTGCAAAGCTGGAGTTTAAATCATACATGGGGTGAGCAGCTCCTACTCTGCAAGGGAGAAAGGAGTAGACAGTGACACAGGCAAGCTTGGGAGACTGTGTGATTGATGGGAAGGGATGCGAAGGAGAAGGACACTGGCTTATGAGAGGCTCTTCTGAGACGTTCCAATTAATGTCTTGATTTACAAATCCTGCCCTTAAACCTGTAGCCTCAGAAGGTCAGTTTTAAAGGGATGCTGACATAGGGTTGATGTTTGGCCATAAAGGACGTTTGTAAGCTAGCATGTGCTGACAGAAACTGCAATCAGTGGAAGTATCTCCATCTAGATAATTCAAAAAGCCCTGGAAACAGGGTTTGTGTTTTTTGGACAGGATAATCTGGCCCACCTTCTGCCTTTGTAGTTCTGTCACGGCGCCGTTCTTCTGGTACAACTGAAGTGACTGGGAATCACAGTGAAAATGAGTGTTTGTTTAGATTGTGCTGTGAGGAAAAAGGCATGTGTCAGGACAAGTAAATTAGATTCAAAAAATGCTTTCACTACTAATATGCTACTATGGTGTTAGGCATTTCGCTTCAATCCTGACTCTTGAGTGGGCAAATTCACTGCCATACATAAGCAAAGTTCTTGGGTTTTGAACATTTGCAGTTTCTGCTGACTTGCCTTCGCTCCAGCCCAGAAGGGGAATCAGCATTGTGCTGAATGGCTTTGTGCTGGTGAGGGTGAAGTACGGGACTGCCTTTAATTGCCTGCCTTTGTTTTCCACCAGGGCTGGATGGAAAACAAAGGTTCTAGTGATCAAAGGCCACGGTGAAAATTGTTCATTGGGGGGCAGAGTAGAAGGGGGGTGAGAGGTGCTCTTGTGTGCTTGCTTTTTACACCCAAAAAGCGCATCACAGCACTTAGGTGTGAGACCCAGATTTGAGTCACTGCGTTGCTTGATTCCAGTCTGCCCTTGCAGATTACATCTTGGATGTGTGACATTTCAGTGGATAACATGTTGACTCCAAAATGAATATATATTCCAGTAAAAGATTGGGCAAAAGTGTATTTCTTTTCTGAGAACGTTTGGGAGAAATCTTTTAAGCAGTTGTACTTCCTAGAATTTCCTGAGGGCCTGGCGCTTTTCAGTGTGAGAGACTTAGTTTGGCTGACATCTTCCACTTTGTTGTCAATTTTAGCTTTTCATTTCAGGTCTTGCGCCCCTAAAAGTTGATTAATTTTTCGCAGTTATCAGCAATTTGGCTAGTCAAAGGTATGCAGACTCTCTGCATCCTGTTGTCACCAAAACTGCGGGAAAAACAAACTCTCCACGCACATTTTTAATGTTAAGAGAGTGAAGGCATTACTTTATTATCTAGCCAGGATGTTGTTCTGGCCAGGATGTACCACAGAAATCATCTTATCCACACATAGCCCGGGTGTGCAGAGAGAATCATTCCATGACACATAACTTTTACTAGATTTTTCAGATCTTTTATACAGTCAAAACTCATAGAAACGAATTGGGTCAGCGTTAATTGGTTTAAAGTTGCGAAGTTCTTAGTATTTGGTCTCCTATTGGATCCGGATTTCTTCACTTCTGATGTTAATTGGATCTTCATTCCTTGATGTTCTTTTCAGTCTTTTCCAGAGGAGATATCTCCTACTCTGCCAGAGGCAGAGTCTGGGGTACATGTTCGAAGATGGCCACTGATGTTCCCTTAATGGCCTTTATCTCTTTGGGGCTGCTCTCAGGCTGTTGATCAGACCCCACCTGGTGGAACAATGCTTTGGAAAGAAACTTAAAATTCTTTTTCCGGGGGCAAAGGCAAATAAAACCCCTTGACTAAAGTTATACAAATATTTTTAAACTGGTATGTTTTCCAACACTGTGACTGTTGCATCTTTGGAGAACTGCATCCACAACCCTGCGTGATGCTGTGAGCAGTGTCTGGATACTTCTGGTCTATTACCTGGGTGCCTGCTCCCCTTCCCTCCCTCTCTCTCTCAGGGAAGGGCCTGGCAAGGCATGTTGATACACAAGATGCACAAAAGCAGTGCAGTCACACGTTTTCCTTGTCTCCTTGCAGCTGATGGTCTCCCCTCTCTCCTTTGCTCAGCTGCTGCCGGTGAGGTGCGGTGCCAGTTTGGAGTTGGTGCACTCGCCCTGCCTTGGCACCTCTGGCTTATTGCTGGATTCTGGATCTGAGGTGCCCCACATCCCTGGATGCAGGGTGGGCTGAGTGGCACAGGGGCTTTGTTCTTGTCCTGTGGCTGTGCAGTGGTTTGAAGTGTGCCAACCCTGCAGAGCTTGCTGCCTGCTTCAAGCTGGTGAAAAGTACTGAATAATACTTGTTTGGGGTTTTGTTTTTCCTTTTCTTTCTTTTGGCCTTCCCTGTCAGCCTGGAAAATTGGTGCTGCTCCGAAGAAAACATTCTGCTCATCTGCAGCCTACTACAGCTGCTGCATGAGTAATTAAGTATGGAAAGGAGGAAGGCAGAGGGGAGAAGAAAGATGGGATTTAGTGTTTCGTATGGGAAGCATCAGGCCAGAAGTGGCTTTGTTTCTGACATGTGGACAGTGGAGAGGCTGCATTTGCTGCACAATGGAAAATCGGTGCCAGTGGAAAAAGCCGCCCTCATTAGTGTCTAGATCAGATGGGGATGAACTTCAGTGTCTCTTGTTTTTATTTTTAAATTTGTCTGCATTTTAAGGTAATAAGGGAGAAGCAAAGACCACTGGACTGACTTGAGAATACAGCCAGTTTGGGTAAAATAGCTCTTTTCTGGCTCCACCTGATGCTGCTGTCCCTGTTCATTCTGGTGGTGTCACAGTCCTCCCCCAGTTGTTCATAAGCTATGCCAGCACCTCAGAGTGATTCTGAACATCTGAAGGTTGCTGTACATCAGATTCTTACCAAGGTACGTGTTTCTTCTATTTGCTTTTGGGTTTTGATCTCTCAGGATAGTGTTGAATTATGTTAGTAGGCTTTCCTGCACAATCGACGAAACTGGGAGCTTGGCTTTTGTGCTGAGAAAGGTGGTTCTGATGTAAGCAGAAGTCTCTGAGAGTTGGGGTTGTAAGAAACCTGTGAAAGAGCGGTGGGGGTTAAGTCAAACAGGAAGAGTAAGGCATGTTTCTGTCTGGTCAGACCAGAGGAAGAAAGCACTTAGAGTTTTGGAGATCTCCAGTGTCTCGGAGGACAAGGCAGACTGCTTTAAGTGACATGACCCAGTGAAAGCTTGTAAGGTGCTTTTCTTTCCAGGTTGAGAATTTCAGGGTAAGTGCATGTCACCTGGAGTAGTTTCCTACTTTCTACTGCAGGGAAACAGTGTAGACTTCTCTTACTGGTACTTCTCTTACTTCTCCTGTGTTTGTAAAGTGCAAAGAAAAGATTCTTGTAGGCAAGATTTGAAAACTGAATAACCTGGTTTAACCTGACGGGTTTTTTTAGAGGGAACGAGTCAGTTAAGGTCAGCGGGAACTTTGGTGCTTGTTACATTGATTACAGGTTGAAATCTTCCAGATGCACGCTAAAATGCCTGTCTCCAGTGCGTCCTGCATGAAGTTGTGTGCTTGAATAAAACCCCCTCAGGATCTGGGGTGATTTGCAGGTTTAAAAGGTGATATGGGGGCCTTGGCACCATGCTGTACTTCTGAGTTGGCTGCGAAGCTCATGCTTTCTCTTCAGTCAGCCTTGATTTTCTGTTCACTCAGGACAGTTTTTTCTGGGAGTGACTCCTTTATTAATCTTTCTCGGATGCTGGCAAGTAAGTTTCAGGGTGCCCAGTTTAAATACTCTTTACTGAGTGTGCCTAACTTGTCTTGGGCTTTCTGAGTTCTGGGGGTTTGTTTAAAATATGAATAAACCCCAGTAGTTTGAGGGAGAACAGAAGAATTCCAGTGCAGTTACTTTCTGGTGTGAAAGACTCGGTGGACAGGTGGCTGTCTGGGTGACTTCCCAGCATTGTTTCTGAGTGCTGAGAAGAATGCCAGTAGGTGCACAGAGCTCTACAAAGGCTGCACTGGGATTTCTTTTTCCGACATGAGAAGTTCGTTTCTTATAAGAATACATTTGAGGGAGAGCAAGGGAAGCAACGCGTGGGTGGTTTCTTACTCCCAAATACCTCTTGTGTATGTGACTCCAAGTCCTGAGTGCCCTAGGTGCACACTGAGTGGATGCTCTAGGTTGAAGGCTTCTCCTCACTGGGACTGTCTCGTGGATTATTTCATGCAGTGAGAGCTGTGCCATATGCCATTTGGTCAGTCTTGTTTGAGCAAGCTGCATCTCTGGTCAAGTGATGTTCCACTCTGGTGTAAGATGGGAATTTCTGTCTCATTTCCATTTCTCTAAGTAGAAAAGGTCAAGGAGACCTTTGGCATTCAGTTCTGAATGGTTTTTCTCTTTGTAAATGGAAAGAATAGTATCCACATCACATTGGGGATTTCAGATCAGTCAGTGAGTGCAGATCTGCCAAAGTTACAGTGAGTTTACACTGGCCCAGCGTCCACGAAGTCACTTGACACCTTCCAGGAGAGTAGTCTATACAAATCCCAGATCTTGTCAGGATGTGGACTAAATATCAGGATGTGGGCAAAAAAACAGCATGCCCATGTTAATGATTTGATTAAAACAATATTGCTGCTCTATAGCTCTCATAAATGTATTTTCACTGGTGTTGGGGAGGAGATATTCTCAAGTGCTGTAATGAGAGAATACATTTTTAAAAATGTTGCACAATAGGCCACTAAGTTGTGCTCTAGCTATATTGACTTACTCTGTTTTATGGTGAGCATGGCCTTAGGCATCCTATAAATACCATTTCTCCCCCAACCTTCAGCTAATAAATAATGGAAACTGTACAGAAAGAAATTTTCTTTCCATGAAGGAATGAGAGGTCCTGAGCTGCCCTCTATAAAACTGAGGGTGAAGCATGATTTGTTTTCTCTGCTTTTATAAATGAAGAAAATGTGGGTGTGGGAGGGAACTAGAAGATGTTTCTAAAAGCTAAATGTGGCCTCCCCAACACTGCAAGGTAGGATAATGTCTCGTGTAGGCACTGCTTCCCCCAGGACAGTCATACGCATCTGTGAAATTGATGACAGATGAGAGAGGTCTCTTGAAAGTCTCAGTGCATGGATAGAAGGAAGGTTCCTATTCTGATTTACCCTCAGACTTTCGTATCTAACAGTGGAAACCAACCTGAAAATGGTTATAAGTGAGTGTTCAAGGGAGCTCTTTGTGCACTTCAGTGAACTGTGTCATCCAGAGGTGAGACTAAATTATCAGAATGGCCTTTTTTGACGTTAAAATTCACTTCTGTACACAAGTCCTCTTTGAGGCCTTTTTGTTCTGTTTTAATGATGTTGAAAAGCTGTCGTGTAAATGTGAAGCATGAAGGGTCCCTGTGTGTGCACATATGGATGGCCAGGCACGTTTCATTTTGAGCATCCATCACGTGTACTGTGTGTCAGGTTGGAAATGCGTCTCAGAGGAGAGACCAGGTTCATGGAAGTGGGGGCTTCCTCCTGCTCTGTCTGGAATCCAAAGCGAGTCTGTGTCACGTTGTGTCATGTTATGTCATGGGGGAAAAGGGCACATCCGTACTGCAGCTTGGCCTCTACGGTTAGAGAAGGGTCAGAGAAGACCTTGTGTTCAGCAAGTGGGTTTTACTGGCTAATTTTGAAGGCAAATGAGATTCTAGAGCAGGGTGCACATGATGAAAAGCATTTTTGGTCTCTGTCTTCATCCAGCAGCAATAAACTGCACATAAGCAGATTTGGCCCAGAAACAAACAAGCAAATTCTGAAAATTGGCACTGTTAGATCATGAAATTCTTCTGCCCAGGTGCCATTTCTTAATGTATGCCTCAGTGGTGCTTTCCAGTGTCCTTTGAAATCCACCTGGTGTGAAGCCTTGTGTTCCTTGGAAGCCTGTGCTAAAACCTAATTTAGGAGAGGAATATCTTAACAGACTGTTGTCTTCTGCTGCCCAAATCTTCCCCCTCCGATACTCTCTCTCTTCTCCATGAGCAAGTATCCGTTGCTTTGTTTGGATTCACCCTGTTCATAGCTGCACAAAGCTGTGATGCTTTTCCCTGTCTTCATCTATATTAACTATTTCAAGGATTTTTTATCTAAATGTGAAATGAGACCCCTGCTCTTTGACTGGAGATTACAACTCTGACTGCAGAAAAGATGTGATAAATAGTAATAAAGGTGTATGTCCCTTTGAGTTTTTTCATACTTTCCATCTCTCTGTTCCTTCCAGTTTTCCTGTGTATCAGATGCTTAAAATGTGTCCTCGAAGCTGTATTGGTCATCTCTGTGTCTTATCTGTTCTAGGACTCTTGTCAGCCTTACTGGATCTCTGCTTTGTGTTAGGTGTGCATGTTGTGTTGCTGTTTCTTCCATAAATGCATTAGTTTGTTTTTTTCCAAATTCAGTCTCAAGGATTTATTTCCTGTCACTGTGTGGTTTTCTTTATAAACTGCCTCTTTCTGCTGGCATCACAGAAAAATGTAGCATTTCCTCCTTAAGCCTTTTCCCTGCTTTTTTTCACAATCAGAGCTTTTTATGAGTTTCCTCAGTTTTCCAATTTGTTTTTATTAAGCATGTTTTTATAACAAGGGCTGTGATCCATCAGAGTAAAGGGAAACAAAAAATTATGCCAAATTTGTGTTTGTTTGTTTAATGAAACAGACTTTTAATGGAATGAAGTCAAATTGGTGTTGATGACTTGACTTGATGGTAGCTGGTTCTAAGTGCTGGCTTTTGACAGTGAGTCATGAAAGATCTCAGAATTTCAAAGAGCCTAAAAGCACAAATACAACCGTGGGGTGGTATTAGTATTGGGAAAAGCTGTTAGGGCTGCTGTGCATTGTTGACCTTTGTTTGGGAAAAAGTATCTGTATGCTGGTTAGTTAGTTAAAGACCACTGGCTTTGTGGTTAATGGATGTGAAACGGTGTTTAACCTGGACCATAGTTAAAAGGTAAAGGCCCCTTGAATTTGGGTGCCCACCCGGCACACCTCTGCCCTTCTCTTCACAGAATTGCAGAGTGGGTCAGGTTAGAAGGGACTGGAGTCTGTTATCTGGTCTAATCCAGGGTCACTCTGGAGCACACGGCACAGGATTGTGTCCAGGTGGTTCTTGAATATCTCCAGTGAGGGAGACTACACAGCCTTGAGCTCCCTCAGCCTTTCCTCATAACAGAGATGCTCCAGTTCCCTAATCATCTTTGTTGCCATCCTCTGGACTCACCCCAGGAGCTCTGTGTCTCTCGTGCTGAGGAGCCCAGACCTGGGCACAGCACTCCAGATGTGCCTCACCAGGGCTGAGCAGAGGGGCAGGATCACCTCCCTCGACCTGCTGGCAATGCTCTTCCCAATGCACCCCAGGATCCCATTGGCCTTCCTGGCCACAGGGGCACTGCTGGCTCATGGACAGTGGCTGTCCACCAGGACCCCCAGGTCCTTTTCCACAGAGCTGCTCCAGTGGACAATCCCCAGCCTGTGCTGGTGTGTGGGGCTGTTTCTCCCCAGGTGCAGGACCCTGCATTTGCCTTGTTGAACTTCTGATTGTTTTCCTCTGCCCACCTCTCCAGCCTGCTGAGGTCCTTCCAAGGGCTGCACAGCTCTTCAGAAAAGGAGCTGCTCCAATGTGGGCAGGGAGCAGCCGCCTGAAATGCTGTGTGGTCTGTAGTCGGGTCCCACCACTGTCCCTCTGGAGGGTCCCCCTGCTCTGCCACCATCCACTGTGGTGGGTGACTGTGGTGGCCTTGAGCAGTGTGGCTCCCTGCGCCCTGGCCATGCACCTTAAAGGAGGGTTTGCCAAAGCCCCTCACGTAAGGCAGAGGAGCCTGCCTGAGCCAGGGGAGGGATGGAAAGCGGACACACAAACCTCAGCTGATCTACGCTGTGAGGCGCTCTCCATTGGCTTGTCAGGACACCCTGGACTCTGGTCCTTCCTGCTGTGTTTGTCCACTGTGCTGCTTTTAACCATCTCTGCTCCTTTGAGTCAGCTTGGGCTGCTTGCATGACAAACAAATATTTCCCTGGCGTTTCAGAAGATGGGTGATTCCCTTTCCTTCCTGTGCGGAGGGAAGCTGCTGGCTCCATGCCGGGTCTGCTGGGGTTATAACAAAACAGTGGGGCCTCGTCAAATAGCAGTGAGGCACACAGCTGGCTGCAGGCAGCGGGGCTCTAGGTTCTTGCTTGGTTCTGCCTCTGTGAAAGCTCCTCTCAGAAACTGTAATCTAGCTCCCCTTTATTCAAAAAGCTCTTAAACTGTGGGTATCTTTTTTGTGTGGAACATGAGGACTGTGAAGAAGCAGATCCTAAACCGTGTGCTGTTGCTAATGATTCTGTAGACCAGCATGTAAAAAGCCAAACGTTTTAACAGAAATTAAGGAGAGAAAACAAAGGACCTGCTACAATGAGACATCACATGGCACCATCCTTGCGACTTGATCATGTGATTGCACTGGTCTACATCCTGGGTGTATTTTTTCATCTAATGACTTCCTGGAAGGGTTGAATGTGGAGAAAATTCACTGTCCTTCCAGATGCTAATCAGAACAAAAGTTGAAGTTCAGAAATAAAATATGAATGACAAAATTGTGGGGAAGCAGTACTCTCTGCCTAACTCTTACTTCAGTACCAGAATTATGCTGGCAAGTTTGAGCAGTCTGTAGCAGCAAAAATCCTTAGCAGTACCCCAATAAGTCAGAGAACCTGACACCTACAGTCTTGGAAGCAAAACTTGCAAGTTGCCTTTTTTGAAGATCACATTTTCCAGGAGCAACGACAGAACTGTTTCTGCAAAAAAATGCATGCCCTTTCATCCAAGACCTAGAGGTTTAGAGCATTCAGATATCTGTTTGATTTGATGGTTAGGCTTTGAACAGATAGGATGCTTCACAGGCATTGTCCTCAGAAAGCAGAGAAGCTGTAGCATGCCAATTTTACAGGCTGGGAAACTGGGACACCCAAGCTCTCAGTTGCTGGAGAGAGGAAGTCAAGAGCAGAGCTTGAAAAGGATACCAGCTCCCTGATCTCCATTTTAATTAAATTATTTCTGCAGTTGTCTTCCCTGGCAGTTTGACTGGTGGAATGTGGTCTAGCAGAGGAATTTTTGGCTGCAAAGTTTACAGAAATATTTTTCAGGGCCAGATCCTTGCTCAGTGTAAATTAAGATGACTCCACTAGCTATGATTATGGCACCAGCTATTTACTCCTCCTTTTATGAATCTGGCCCTGCTGTGCAGACAGTGGGCAGTGTCATATAATTTGTTCTTTTTAATTTTAGTCTGTCTAGACACTTCTGCAGCACCCCTTTCTGGAAGAACTTTGTGCCAGCAGCCCTGAAGCAGCACCACACTTCTCTGGTGAGAAATGCTTACCAGACACAGTGTGGAGGTGGCCTGGTGTGCTCAAACTCAGTGTTTTTAACCTTCTTGGTATAGGGGTTGGATTTGATGGTCTCAGTGTTTTTTGGTGAAGAGGTAGCAGAGGGAAAGAATGGCATGATTTCTTCCCAGTGAAGAGAGAGCGAGTTTGTAATTTTCTGGTCTTGACAATGTGTTGTCCCAGATGAGTGCTGGAGAAGGGTGGCTGGTGCAGGTGCACCATTTCTGTGGTAGGTTTTTTCCCAGCAGTGGGTGACGCCTCTCTCTGTGGATAAGAAGGTATTTTTCATGGTTTTAAAGGCCATTTGCCGGCCTGTTGTTTATTATTACTCAGTTCTTCCATGCCATTACTACCACTTGGCCTTTAGCTTCTCTGATACCTTTTCTCCCAGTCTGAGTTGCCTGGCATATAGGGATGGTACCTCTCTAGCTTTCTGCAAACTTGTCACCAGGCACACACAGGACCTAGTTTTTACAAAATTCTCAGATTAGTTGGCCATGGTTAAGCAGGTGATTAGCTAGGACTGTTTTTCTTCACCTTCCCATTCTCTTGCCATTCCTGAATTACCAGGACTGTCTGTAAATGTGTTTGTCAAGAGCCAAACACAGAAAGGCCATGACTCTGGCTGGGGCTCAGGAGCAGCAGCAAGATATATGTGTGTATCTATATATATAGAAATATGCCTTTTTACTACTAATATTTCTGCTTGAATCCAAATGCACTTAATTGCTAATTCTCATAATAATTTTTAAAAATTTTCTAGCCATTAAGTCCTACCTTCTGTTGTTAACCACTTACATTTATGTGTCTATACCCAGCCCCCACAATGGAGGGTATTCATGGCTGCAGAAACAAAAGCCTGAAGATAGAGATCCTATGTTGTTAAAAACAAAATTCCTTTTTGAGAAAACCCTAAAGCACATACTATTTCTAGGATTCCACCCGAGCTTGATCAGTACTAGTGAAGCAGAAAAGCAAAAAAAGCAGCTCCCAAAAAAGCAGCTTCCATGAAAATGGGTAAGAGATTCTTTGTGCAGGCTTAATGATTTTGAGAGAGACGTTTCCCTTGTGAATTGTTGTAGGAGTTTGCACCCCTTCCCCCACTCTCAGCAGAGGCAAGAACATATGACTATCCTCATGTAAGGCAGCGCAGTGTTAATAATGCTGCTGTATTGATCAAATTGGGCTTCTTTGTCACCAGGGACATCTGGGAGGATTTATTCTGACTCCTAAGGCTGTGCCTCCTAAAGTGCATTTTCCAGACCTTTCACTAGGCAAAGGATGTGCTGTGTTTGTTGTCTAAGCCTGCAGGAGCAACATTTTCAAAAGATTTCATGGTGTCCTACCATCCACTGCCTCTATCACTGCTTCTCAGCCTATCACAGGGCTCTCACCTCACTCCCACTCACAGCTGGATGTGGCTCAAGTTCAAAATTGCATTGTGGCAAGATCCAGTTGTTTGCCCTTGGAGAGCTCCTGGAGGAGCAGCCACTGGTTGCTGGAATGTGGATAAACACGGGGTGACGGGAACAGGAGAGGCTTCCTCTTTGCTTAGAAAGTGAGCAAAACATCAGTAAGAATGCAGCACAGAAGGGAAAACGTGCAGGATGGTTTTATTTCTCCTCCTGCGCCCTCAGCTGATATTCACGACCTTGTTAAAAAGATCAGACTGCTTCAGAGACTGCACGTGGTCATTTTTAAGTGTAGGGAGAAGCTGAATGTGGCTTTTGTTTTTCCCTCTGATAAATTGCCAATTGCAGGTTTTACTTACAGAACACTCTGAGTAGTCTGAGAAGAACATGATCACCTTGATATGATATTTATGAGTAAAAATGGTGTGAGGCAAAGAAAGCTCTTAGCTCACATGTAAAGAGGACTTTTAATGCAGTTTTTGCTTCCAGGAATGCATCATTACTAATGGCAGGGAAGGGACACATTAGCAAGCTTGACAGGAGAACTGAGATGCCTGGGGGTATTCAGGGGCTTGGAGGAACAATTTGATATCATGCTTCTTTGACAGGTGTCGGGAGCTTGGTGCTGGGACATCTGCAGAGCAGGGAAGGGTTAGAGACGCTTGAAACAGAGGAAATCCCTTGAAGCTTGCTGTAGTGACGGTCAGAACACCTCCAAGGTGCTCTGAGCAGAGCCCATGTGTTCAGAAATGCTGCGATGTATCCTGCAGGGGCTCAGAGTGACAACCAAGTCACAAGTCGTGCCTGGAAAATTATCCTGAATGCATAGGCTTCCAGTAGTGCTGGCTATAGCTAAAGAAACACAGTTTGAGTATGTTTCTGTCTCTCTCTGAGTCCCAGTTCCTGGACTGCAGGATCAGAAGCAGATCCTTCCAGCAGCCTCGGCCACCACAAGGCATTTGGGCTTTCCCTTGTGCTCTGATATCATGGAGCTGCTTGGGAAGTGCAACTGCTTGGGAAGCTAATCACTTGGGAAGCAGAGCTGGCTGGAGGTGAAGCAGCAGAGTGAACCCAGGAATGTTCCCTGCCAAGTGAAGACTCAGCCTGTGGTCTCACATGTGGCTCGTCTCCCACCATAAAGGCTACCTTTGTATGTTTATAACCAAAATAAAATTGCAGTTCCTGAAAGCTGTAATTTGTACTTGGAGGAACATAATGTTTATGTTTGCTGTTGCAGGGATTGTACCAAAGCATGGTGACAGAGGTCTGCAGTGTTTGGGATATCAATAGCTGGCTGCAGACTTCACCTTTGAGGGCTATTGAAAAACAGCTTTAGTTAAACAGTGGTGATGATAAACAAAATGCCAGGAAGGATTGGCTGTACCATGAGAGGACCCCCCTCCTGCAGCTGGAGAGGCTGTCCTTCCTCAGTTCCCGCCCATCTCCTTCCTGCAAACCATGCCAAGAGAAGCTGGCTGTGGTCTTCCAAGCCGTGACATTGGAGACTTCCATCACATCTCAGAAAGACAGTAGGGGGAAGGAGTGATATAAAGCCAACACACAAAGGCAGGCTTATCTTGGGAGATGCTGTAGGGACTTAAGTAGACTGGGGAAAATAGGACACTTCAGGTAAACTAGCTACATTTTTTAAATGTCTGAGTTGGAAATATGCCAGATAACATGTCCGCTGCTGGTCTTATAATGACTACAATATGTTTCTTCTTTTCCTTGTTGGTAAGTTGGTTTTGTTTGTTTCCTTTTTGCAGCGTGGTGAGGGACTGCAGTTCCCTGCAATGCATTTTCAGTAGTGAGCTGGAGCTCTCTATGGTGGTTTAGTGGGTAACGCTGTAGTGCTGTGAACATGACATCTTCCAGTTCCTGGCATCATCATTTGGGCCTTTTCCTCTTAGGGAAAGATGCAATGTTGAGTTTCATTTAGTTTGCTCAAGGAGTATACTTAAGGATGGGGCTGGAAAGCTGAAAGCCTCACAGAGAACCTCTCAGCAGTGTGGGTGCAGGCAGAAGGCATGCCAAGAGCCTTGCCGTCTCTCGTGCCTTCCTGTGGTATCACCTCTGCGAGGTGGTGCTGAGTGATGTGCTCAGTGATGTACCTGGAATTAATTTGGGAACCCTCCCAATTAATTTTAGGGGGAAAGGTGCCAACGAAAACAAATCAGGTTCTGGTGTTTTCCACAATATTCTCCAATACGTTTCCGAGGATATTTTGCTAGGAGAAACAGAAGGTTTAAAAGAGAACCTGAGAGGGGACAGTGACTTGTCTTGACTGTGAGGGTCCTGCCCAAGTAAAGACTGTTGCTGAGGAAATACACTATGAATAAACAAGGGAAGGAGAGAGTGCTCGTAGGGGAAGAGAGGTTGAAAATTAGAGCCTCTCTGAGGTCCTGCAGGCAGATGGGTTTCTGAGAAGGGTTTAAACAAGTTCTGTCCCATCCTTGTTCTTCAGGAAGAGTAGAGCTTCTCCTAACCTGTTCCTACGGATGCTTTGTCACAGCACCCAGCCTCTGCTTTTCACCAGCCTACTTAGAGTAACAAAGTACCACCCTTTGGGCCTTTCTGCATTGTCGTCTCTGTGGACTGCTGCAGTGTGCAGGTACCCATACAAGGCATTCCTATGGAGCTATGTCATGATGGCTTATCATATAGTGACAAAAGACAGGCTTGTGCACAGAAACATCTTGAATTAACCCTGGTGGTTTCTTGGATGCTGGGAAGTCATCCTATCTTCCAGGAATGCCAAAACATTGCATTCCTTCTAGGCTATTTTCTGGCTGCTTTGCTATTAATAACTTTGTCCTGAAATAGCACTTTCATATTGCAGCATATTAAAATCATAACAACTGGGTGGGTGTCCACAGTCAACAGACTGAAGAAAGTGAGCCAGTGTGCGAGCTGTGGTTGTGTCAATTGGCTCACAGAGGTGTGCTGACTCTGAGCAGCTGGGGTCTGACCTGCTGAGCTTTCTCAAGTCAACAAATGGCAGGGCTCTTACCAGGATCTCCTGGCTTCCTGTGCCATGTGCAGCCAGACCCAGACAGCCTGCTGGGAGCTGACATGAGGCTGATCTGTGATCCTTTCACGGGGTGTGAGCAGTGCCTCGTCCAGTTCTGACAGTGCACCTTGAGCTGCTAATGATATCCACAAAAGGCTGTGCCAGATCCCCTCTCTTTTTTTTGATCTGATGCATTTTGGGGATACAGATCTCAGATGCCTGTGAGTGGCTGCCTGGGTTGCTGCTGAGCGTTTGAGCCAATCCTGGCAGGCTCTTCACCAATGTGCTCTCACAAATTGCTGTTAAAGAGGACCATGCTGCTTTTATCAGGGTGTGTAACAGCCTGAGTGCACTGCTTGCGAGATTTTGAGGCTGATCAAAATCCCTGGTGGCTAAGAGTTTTGGAACAAGAGCCTTGGCAGAACAGTGTAGAAATTAAAAGCAATGGAAAAACACCTTTGACTGTAACATAGCATCCTTTGGAAGGCACCTGGCTTTAAAGTGAGATGCACATTTACCTGCAATGGGACATTTGAGCATGAAGGCTGTTGTTTCTGTGCACAGATGATGAAAACTCTGGCCTAGAAGTGGCAGAAACCAGTTTGGGTCATCTCATGTAGATGACCCAAAATTGAGAAAAAAAGGGAGATAGAGAAAAGAAACAAATCCAAGTATCAGGATGTCTGAGAATTGTTGTTTTTAAATTCTTCCTGTTTTTCCATTTAGGTCACACTCCCCCCAATAAAGTAGACAAGATTTGTAATAGAAAATAACCATCTCCAGCCATCAGAAAACATGTCAAATTCTGTTTAATGTAAGCCACAGAGTTAAGTGGTGCTAATCAAGAGCAGCATTTCATGGATTTTGAGTGTTGGCAAGGTCCTCAGCTGATGTAAACAGGAACCACGAAATCAGGGCTGCTCTGTGCTGATTTACCCCAACTGAGAATCCGGTTGTGCTTCCCATCACTTTGTTTCTAGTCTGAGTTTTTTTTTCTTGGTGCAACAGCAAAACTCAAGTCTGTTGTCTTCTCTTTTCCTTGCCCAGATTGGCGTATTTATCACAGTAGCACATGCATCTTCTTGCTCTTGTAAGATAACAAGTTGCCCAAATGATTAAAAAGAAATCAAAGAAAAAAGCAGCAAATGGCTTTTTGTAAATGCGCTTGGACAGTTGCTGTGCTCCCAATGAAGTCTAAACTTCAGCCAAACAGCCCACTGCTCCCCCCATGGCTGGAGGCAGGCTTTGGTCCTATATGTTTATTATCGTTTAGAAATGGTATAAATGCTCTTTTTTTCTTTTTTGTTCTGCCCTTATTCTACAATGCATTCCCCTCCTTCCTCCTGCTTCCTGTTTCCCAGACAGGTCCCCACCTCTTCCTCCCCACAGCCAAAAATAATACAAAAGGGAACATACGGAAGATTTTTTGAGCCCTGAGATGTGATAATGAATGGGTGTCATGTACAGTGTAGATACAGTAGTCTCCCAGCACGAAAATGTTGATCACACAGAGTCAGTATGAGGGATTGCACGTTTTGGGTTGGGAGTTCAGTGTTATGCATCCTCTCATTTAATATATTTTTAGGTCAGAGCAGACAAGATGACTCACAACCCAGGACTCTTACGAAACCTTCTGTATATTGAGTGTATTGATCACATCTCCAGGTTTGGTTTAATAAGCTAATTGTGACAGACTGTAATTATGAATATGCTGTAGCCTGAGAGTGCGCGAACGCAACTGCTGTATACGTTTGTGTCAGCTGTTGAGTAAGAAATGTTAAGATATCTCTGGATGTTAATAGAACATCTCTAAAGAGTACATTTTTTCATTCATGAACCTAACCAGAGTAATTACAAGGAATCCAATTCTGCTGTGTAACCCTCCTGCAATAGTTTCTGAGGATGAATCTTAATTGAGGATCGAGACCTAAAATATTGCTCTGCTTTGTGCATTCCACAGTCGTCAGCATTTGCTCTTGCGTATCCATTTCCTGTGAGAAGTTTACCACACTCTGGGGCATGCTTTGAACCTGATCCTTTGATTTCAGTGGGAGCTAGGACTGACAATTTAAACAGCTAATTGTGCTTTTTTGGTGTTTCTAATGATAAACCAAAGCTGCTTCCAAATTGGACGACAACAGGTTAAATACAGGCTTGAAGTTTGGAGAAAAGTTTGCAGTGAGGGCCACTAGCCAGCTCACTCAAAGCCATCCAAGGTTGTTATATAAATAAATGCTCTCTTCAGAAACATTTTGAAACACTCTTACTTTATATATAATTTTTCAAATGGTCATTGTATGGCTACTTGCTGTGTTGACTGTATGGCAGCATGCAGGGTATGTGGTGGTGTCCAGGCACACATGGCTTTTATCGTATTTTGATACTAGCACAATGGACTGCTTGCACTTTTGAATTCTTGATTTGGCTATCTTTAATCCTTTGCTGACATTGATGCTATTTTTTGTTGTTGTGACTGGTCGCAGATATTTTTTCTGTCTTTATGAAACAGTCAGAAAAAATAACAAAAGCCCTCCAAAGCCCTGGTTCAGTGTTTGCAGATTTCTTTCATCCTTTTTTTTTTCTATCGAGATGCCTATCAAATTCAGCCACGCATAGCTGCAGTCCTTTGTTCAGTATCTCATAACCTGTGTGCTGAAATTCTCTATGCTTAAGGCCCAAATACCACAGATTTTTAGTGAACAAATTTGGCTTGTCCATTTAAAAGAATATTTGTTAGATAAAGATATATTTCGTTATCTCCAAGTTAGGGAACAAAGCCTGATTTTGACTCCTTGGTTAGGGCTATGGGTTCAGACTTTTTCTCTGTTTGAGACCTTTGTTACCACCCATTTCTGCTGGTGAAAATCGCTAATTTATGGTAAAGTTGATTTTGATCTTTTCATCTTTAGGGTCTGATTAAAATCTTTGATAACCCTGGTTACATCATGTGCCAGAGCAACAGGAAAATGAATCATGTTTATATGAAAGTAGTGATTCTGTCCTTCATATCCACATTTTTACTTTAAAATTATCTTTGCTGAATGCAGTTGAGGCTTTTAATTTCAGCATTTCTTATGCTCTGGAGAAGTATAAGAGGAGAAGATCCAGGGAGAAAGCCATCTGGGTCATGGTAGGAGAGTTTTTTGAGAGTGCTGTTGTGCATGAATAACAGTGAATGGGCTGGTTTGGCTAAATACACTTCCTTAATGGTTCATTCTTTGGGCTGAGACCAAGAGGGAAAATGAGCACAGGCCGTTATTGTATTGAAGAAATTAGCAGAGACTTTAGTCCGTTGTAGGGGAGTCAAGAATTAATAGACTTGTCCATTTCAGACTCGGGTGGCCGGTGTGACCCATTCGGACAGTGTTAGGGAGGACTGGCCTGATGCCTCAGGGATATGGTGAAGTTACTTGTCTTACACAGGAAGACAAGTCTTTGCATATCATATGATCCTTCTTTACTGACTGTGCCTGCTTTTTGCACTTTGCAAAAGCCTGTTGGTTGAGCATCCAATTAACTTGATTTCCTTCGTATATACAAGGGATTAGGAACGTGCATACAAATATTTACCACAAGTTAGCTGTCAATAAGTATCTTATTGTTGTACCTGAAAAGTGGTTTTAGTTCTCTTTTTTTCAATGAACTATATAATGCATAGGCAAGATGTGCTGGCACGTGACCTGTTTAGTCTTAAAACCTTTGCAATAGAAATTACTTGCTATCGCCTGAAACTTTTTCTTATATACATTCATTTCAGGCTGCAGTTTTCCATTTTTCCCAAGTGTATTTTTCAAAACTACTTATTTTAATACTAAAACTCTGTTTATTTTATTCTGTCCCAAATGGTAAGCTTCTGATGTGCTGCAGCTTTTTCTTGACTAGCAACTGCCCAGTAAAAGTTGCCAAGAGGAAAAGCTGGAGGTTTTGGCAGCTGGGTGGGAACAGATGACAATCTTGGAATAGATGGGCAAGAGTATTGGGCTTTGTTGTTGTTGTTCAGGAAGTAATGAAGGCTTTTGGCAGTGGGAAGAAGATCCATCGTTCAAATCTTGTTTTAGGGTTAAGGATAAAAAAATAGCATGGCATTTCAGCGAAGGCAGGTAAGTTTTGAATCTCTTATTCCTCTAAACTTCAGGGCTGCCCCACAACATCCAGTTCAATTTCTGCCTGTGGTATCAGCACTTCAAGTGTCAGTGTTGCTCAGAGCTTCTGCTGTTTTGCTGCACAATGAAACCCTGATGCTGGGCACTGGACCTGGTGCCACTGTTTGCCTTGAGCGTGAGTGAACGGCGATGGCACTGACCTTAGTGTTATTGTTTTGGGTTGTCTTCAGGTTAAAGATAGTTTCTCCTCCAATGCAGTCTTGGGATTTTCACCATTTTTTAGAGATAAGGCCCCTGTTTTACATGCCAGTGGAAAGCAATGGGGTCATGATGGAAGTTGAAATTTGACCTTGACTATTGCATGTATAATTCTGCTTTGCTTGTGTAAATTACAAAGAGAATCCTTTCAAGTATTGTAAACAGACCTGGTAGATCAGACCTGCTTGTCAGCCACATTCGACATTTTCATTTTCTGTCACAGCCTGATCTAAGTATCCAACTTCCTAATTAGGTTTTGGATAACTTCCAAGTTCAGCGCTTGATGTCCAATTATATCTACAGTAAAATGGCACTTAGAAGTAACTAGCACTTCCAGATAAGAACTTCTGATGATCTACTAGAAAAAATCAGAATCAAGATATTATAAAATATTTCAGCACCAATAAAACAGAGGAAGCCAATGAACATTTTGATAAGGTGCCTTCCCTGATGTTCTGTCCTCAAATTATTATAAGTGTTTGGGCTTTTTTTTTACCCTTGGCAGAACTTTACTGTTGCCATATTGTCCTGTCTTTAACTGTGAAAAGCGCCCAGAAGTTTGAGTGCTTTAAAGACTTCACAACATGGGCAGGTGCTTCTCAAGTGACCTGTTACTTTTCAGAAGTCTGTATGTGTGGGTGAGATTCCGATACACAACATGGCTGTCAACCAAGACTAGTTCTTTGCAATTCATTGGAGCAAGTTTAGATTTATGCCCTGAGAACTAGGATTATATTTTGGTTCATCAGGTGCAATTAGGTTTTCCAGAGCTGTCTGGACCTGAGCCTAGATGCCGCACTTGTGTCCCTGTAAAGGCTCCTGGCCTTTGGGCATGTCTTTCCCCCATCGTTCTCTAAAAGGGAGACATTGGGTGTCTATACTGCCTTGAGGCTTGGCACATTGATGATGGTGGTGGTCCCGGCTAGAAACTTCCTCCTGGTTCCTCTCTAGGGAGAGAGATGAAGTCAAACATCAGCATCATGAGTGGTGACTCCAGCTCCTTCATGTCTGGATTTTGAATGTTCTGGGGTGAATTTTAACCTGGATAGCTGATAGACACCTTAAAATATAGACTCTGAGCCAAATCAAGTATCTGCAAGTCTGTGAGCTGTTGCAGAGTCTGGGGTTTGTCTTCTTGTTGCAGTTAGTAGCAAAATTATCTTGATTTCTGCTGGGTGTAGGGTTAGGTGAGTATTAAGCTCTGCTGAAAATGGTACATATGTATCACATCTCTGCTGTCAGAGGCACACACTGGATTTCTCTTGTGTTGTATTTCATAGCGGTGAGCATACTCAATGTGTTTTGTAAATAATCTTTGCTTTCAGTAGAAGAGCTTTAGAGGTAAGAATACAACTAGATTAGAGGTCATGCCTTGCTCAATTGACAAACATACTGAACACTGAATTTTCCTGGACCAGTGCTACTGCAAACTCTGAAAGGACTAACAAGAAGTAGGTCCTTACCAGGCACAGGACAGCTTTACAGTAGCTGTCTTGTACTGTCCGAAGGATCTGGTACTGCACATGGAAGTGTCATGGTGTGCAGTTTACTACATGTGCCCCAGAAGACTTGGATGATACTGTAATATGGGGAGCAAAGAGATGTTTTGAGTAACTGGGAGGGAACACACAGCGTATCTTGCAGGTGATGGAAATGTTCCTCTGCTGAGGAAGTAAGACTTTTTGCAATTGTAACTGAAACTGAAAAATCAGACCAAGGCCTTCACAGGATCATCCACGTGCCAGACTGCTGTCGTTTTCTATCTGGCTTGCTTCAAGTGCGTGGGGTCTTGCAAAGTCACATCCTATTATTTGTCAGCCATGAATCATCATTTCTTTTAACTGGTTAAATTGAGGAGCAAGGTGCAGGGAGAATGACCCTTGTTAATCAGGGCAGATAGGTTGAATTAGTGGGTCACACTTTTTTATCCCTAGCCAGTGAAACTGGCTTGACAGCCAACAGCAGTCTTATGGATCTTCTTCTTTTGTCCCCGAAGGGAGCCATCTTCTTCTTCCCTTTGCAATTTTTAAGGTCTTTATTGCTGTGTATCGTACAGGCACTGGTTAAGAAAGCTTAATACCCACCATGTTGCCTGCAGTGTAGCAACTAAAGGGTAGTCGGACTTCATGTCACATGTGCCGTACTCCATCTGTTACACAGAGCTCCCTCTCTTGCACGAGTGGTGAAGGAGAAGCTGGAGGCCCAGCAGAACTTTGATAAGAGCATGACAAGAGCAGCTCACTCCTGTCTGAGATATTACTGAACTATTTTCCTACCAGGCTGGTAGTGGAAGTAGGAGATCTATGGGGATTCACCATCATCTGAATGCAGCAGTTTGGGTTCGTATCTCTGTAGATAGTGGTCAATATCCTGCTCCTCCCACAAAAAAAAACCCAAAACAAAACAACAAAAAAGCTGTATTTTTTGATGTGCTCAGTGGCTAATAGCTTTGTGGGAATGGAGACCTAAGAACTTTCCTACCCCTCCTGGTGGTCCACCAGCCTGGAGTGGTCTCAGCCTGACTAGTTTATCCAGGTCAGAGCTCAAGACAAGGCTTAGCTGACCTAAAAATTGTCATGCCAGGGCAAGGAGTGAAGAAAGCAGGCTGGTTTCTAAACCCTTCCTCACCACTCCCTGGGAGATTTGGACCACGAGGAGAGAAGGTCGCGTAAGGTACTTGGCGTAAGCTGGGAAGTGCATATGGGAAAGGATGCTTTGTTTCTGCCACCAAAAAAAAAAATGCAGCAGCAGGTAGGGCCCTGGCGGGAGGTAAGGGAAGGGCTGTGGCCATAACCCCTCGCCAGGCTTTGTCTGCCATGCAGATTAGGTGCAGGGCTTTTCTGGCTCAGCGTTGCTAGGCTCTTCCCTGCTATTGACTTGGTGGAGAGGCTGAGGGGGGTGGGAGGGAGGTACTGCATTATATTGTTTCTTTGAGTTGTTTTTCTCCCCCTTCTGTGGGGAGATGGGCTTGATCCACTGGTTTTGGATTTCAGAGGCAGAAGGCAAGACATGACCAGCTGGTGTCTTGAAATGGCACAGGTGCAGTGGCTGCGGGAGGGGGGAGCCAGGAATAATTACAGGTTTCTGAAGCATCAGGCTTCGCCTGAAAAGGGCTCATCGAGAAACTGCTCTTTATGGAAAATTAATGGTGAAGCTGGAAAAACTGTCAGGCCCACTATTGTTGTCATGGGGTAGTGATGCCTTAAAGGAGCAGCACCTCCTGCTCGCCTCCCCTCCACGGGCAGCCCAGAGCTGGCATGCAGCTTTCTGATCTCACAGCAATTGAAATTTCATGTCACTGTCATCAGATTTAATGGCCTTGAGTCCTTGTCTCTCCTCCCTGCTGCAGCCCTCCCCCTTTCCACCCCTAATTTGTGATTATGCTTGCTCTTTCCTTTGGAAGCCTTTTATTTATTGGGCCCCTAAACCTGTTTCTGCCCCACTGGATGAAGGCTAAGTGGACCAGAAAGCCCAAATTTCATGATGTGGAGAACTCAAAAGCATTGCCTCTCCTGGTGGTGGGGGTTATTACTGAAAGACTGTGTGGCATGTTAGAAAGCTTCTCCCAAAACCATTAGGATTTATCTGGGGAGAGACCAGATTCCCAGTTAAAGCTGTTTCTCATAGTTCCAGAAACGCATCTTATAAAGAAAATGGAAAGGTTGCTTAAGGCAAGTACAACCGATGTGTCCCACCCCTAGCTGTGTGTGCAGCCTCATACCTCTGAACATAACGTACATGCTGAATATAGCATGTCTCACCTGCATATATTCTGTTCTGTTGCTTTTTGTCCATCTCTACAGCTCGGATCTATACTCAGCTATTATTTAAAAAAGAAATAACAGGTAACTGTGTGGCAGATTTTGTTGTGAATTCCAAAGTCCTCCCACTACATTGTATCTGCAGCCAACAGTGCTGCTTTCTGGGAGCTTTGAAAGTAATAATCTCAAATTACCTGGGAGTTCCTAGAGAGCTGTGAGTGGGGCCTTCTTACATTCCTGTTGATGGGACCTTTGTACCCAGAAGGCAGAAGTTTCTGTCTCTCCTTTGGTCATATTAGGCTTTTATTTCTTTATCAGATGCTGGACTCTCCAGATTGAGATGTAGTTGGGTCACCAGCTCCCACAGACTGAAAATTTTTGACTAAAGCCCCTTTCTTAATATTGCTGGAAGTGCTCTCTGAGGAGTAGTTTTTAGAGGTTTCTAAAATGTATTAGTTAGAATGTCTCTTTCTCCGAGTCCCGTGAAATCACAGTGGTGGTATTAAATCAGCTATCCTTTCAAGCTGCAAGAAATGAAGAACAGTACTAATAAACTCCATTAAAAACTCCTGAAACTACAGCAAATGGTTCTCTTTAAACAATAAAATTTTATAATGTTGGCTGTGGAGGACACTGGGCAGTGCTTTGGTAGCTGGAGGCTTTATTGGGGCAAGCTCAGGGCACTTCATAATAAGGCACATTCACGTAGGAGGCTCATCCCATCCTTGTGCTGATGATCACTGCTGTGGAGGTGCAGGAACATATTTTTATGTGGCAGCCCCTTTGACTGCAACTTAACCTGCTTTTTAATAAGGGGGGGGGGTGTGGTTGTGTGCAAGTCTGGTGACCTGTACCCAGGAAGCTCCATTTGACAGATGTGCCAAAACTCTGTCTAAAACTGGCAGTAGATCCTTTGTTTTCTGTCACCTTTCCTTCTCTCAGGCCCTTTAAACAAGCTGTGGTCTCACTGGAAGCTTTTTGTCTCCTATCTTAAAATGCCACGCTTCAGAATTCTGCTGTTTTAGGAACAGATTGGTTCCTAGCCAACTACACTGAGTTAAATTTGGAGAGAAAGTTAATGTTTGTGAAGGAAGAGGAAGCAGTTATTTGGAGAGGTGACTTTTTGTTTGTACATGGCCAGATGATGAGTCTATTAAGATAGTTTCATATTGAAGTGACTGTTGGACAGATTATACTTAAAGTTGGGAATGCCCTGGTGCCCATGGAGCAATATACAGACTTTAATGAAAATGTAGTGGATGCTTTCTGGTTGTTGTATCTTCACTTCTAGTATAATATGTGGGTATTCCCAGACTATCTCTGAGCAGCCTCAAACAAGTGCCAAATCTTCGTGTCTCCCAGTGTGTGACCACCTCATGAGAAGATGTTGGTGTTCACGCGTGCTGTGTTGGAATGCTTCTGGACCATGTTCTCCTGCCCTCAGTGGGAGCTATGCTGTAATCTCTCTCTAACAGTGGTTTCTCTCCCTCCCCTCTCCCTTTTCCTTCTGTAGACATGCCTGGAGTTGGAGCGATACCTTCAGACTGAACCGCGGAAGATCTCTGAGACCTTTGGTGAGGATTTGGACTGCTTCCTTCATGCCTCCTCAGCCACAGATGCAGAGGACAATATACGACGGCTGGACCCCATCCTTTTACCAGTGGAGACGAGTACGTGTGACAAAAGCGCCAACATGGACATTATCCTCTCCCGTGACAAACTGCTGTCTGAGACGTGCCTCAGCTCGCAGTCCACCAGCTCTTCCACAGAAGGCTACACAGCTGTCAACCAGGCCCAGCTCAATGCAGTAACCTCATTAACCCCCCCTTCCTCTCCGGAGCTCAGCCGCCACCTCGTAAAAACCCCACAGACTCTCTCAGCGGTGGATGGCACAGTGACGTTGAAATTGGTAGCCAAGAAAACTTCACTCAGCTCTGTGAAAGTGGGTGTAGCAACAGCGACTGCGGGGACAATAAAAAGCGGGCAAAGTGACAGTGAGCAAGGAGGTACAGGGACAGAAGCATCCCCAGAAAACAAGAAGAGGGTTCATCGCTGTCAATTTAATGGGTGCCGGAAAGTTTATACAAAGAGCTCCCACTTAAAGGCTCACCAGAGGACTCATACAGGTACTTATGTAGGATGCTTCTCTCATCTTGTCCTCCTGCCACCTACCTGTAATCATCTCCTTTTATTCTCATTTAAAAAAGAAAAAAAAAATTCTCTTCTGAAAGTCCAAGCTTCTGTCTATGAAACAGGGCAGTGGAAAATATGGTAGGCCAGCAAATGTACCCATTATTCAGTAGAACAGAGAAGTTCACCACCTACCATTAACCTGTTGGGATTTCATGTGTCTTGTGGGGCTTGATGCAGAGTAATTTTAGGATACCTGAGGGATATAGATGTATCATTCACGTTAAAACTACGTGCATGTCACTTTGGGTTTTTGGCACTCAGTTCCCCAAGACAACGTTAAAAGTGTTAAGTTTAGTCAAGTGTTATTTTCTTCAAATAGAAAATAGTGTGGGTAGGTTTTTGGTGCCTTTTGTATGGAAGAAAGAGAAATGTATTTCAGATCTTAGATACGCGATTTGGGAATAATCTGTGCATGAGGCAACGTGTGTAGATGCAGACGTGTAGGCATGCAGAGGCACATACCCTTCAGATACTCATGATCTTGGACTTCTCCAGTGCTAAAATACAGTGAGAACCAATAAAAGAATGACATGGAGTTTGAATGAAATAGTGTAGGTAGAGAGGGAATAGGATGTATGGATAGATGTGAGGCTGTTATTTTGAGTAACATTTACGAATGTTATATATATATATATATCTATATCTATCTCTCTGTGTGTAAGCTGGTTGAAGCATACCAAATTGGCTTAGGTTGGCTGTTTGTGTTCCCTCCTCTCATTTCTTCATAGTCCCCAGTAGCTTTTCAGCTGGTATTCATTGGCATTAAATAGTTATGCAGTTCACACACGTTGCTGCTTTGTTCTAAGCTTCACACGTGATGAAAGATGATAAATTCCCATTAGCACTGTCTTATCATGTGATTATTCTTGTTTCCAGAGGGATTGCTATAATCAGTTTTCTCAATTTTAGTGTAAAATGTGTGGTCTCTTATAATAACTGCACATTTAGTTCACGATCTTATCATGCAGGCAGATTCCTAGGAGCAAGGTTGTTCTCGCAAGGTAGAAAATAACACGCTGGACCAACGTAGTAAATCAGATAAATATGTGGGTTGTTAAGAGAGCTGCATCCATCACATACTAGGCAGCGCTGTAAAAGTTACATGGTCTGAAGTATAAATCATAGTAAGACATGAAAGGCATTGATCTTTTTATATGGGCTTTCTAGTGCTTTTACTGGGGATAGCCACCTTGCCAGGGGTGACCTCACCTGTGATTCAGTGATTTGAAAGCCAGCAGAAGTAGTACAATCATTTTAAAATCAGCATCAACATGGTCACAATGTTGGTTCCTTGCAGCACCAGTGCTGCTATGAGGGCTTGTCCCTGCTGGGGCTGGCCAGTGGGATGTCCCAGCCAAGGCCTTCCAGTGGACAATGGAGCTTCCATGAAAACACAGATGAAGAGTGTGAGAGCTGTTGACCCAGTGATCCTGTCTGTTCAGATGTGACCTCCATGTTTGTCCTCAAGCTGGAAGTGATGGATCTTACTCAGCTTTTCCTGAAGTTAGTCAGGGATATGACACGACAGCCCGGAAAGGGTGAACTTGTGAAGTTTTCCTGGTTTTGTCAGGCAGATGGGGGTATGGAGAAGGAGTCATGAGGAGCACTTGCAAAAACTACTAATCTCTCAACACCTTTACCCTTTGGTATGAAAATCTTGTAAGAGTTTACATGCTTTTGAACCCAGCCTTAGGTCTGGTTGAATTTTCTGAGGTCAAAACCTTTCCCCTCTAACATTACCATGTGAAATCTTACGTTTTACAATTAATGCATGATGAGAAACATTTCTCGCTGGCCCTGTGATCTTTCTGTTGAATAGCCTTGGATTGTATGTGGTCCCATGATGTGCTGAGCCTGCCCATCCACAGCAGTGCTTGACATGGTGACAAAGGCACGTCCGCCTTTGCTGACAGATGGGGAAGACCTTTATCAGATGATGAGACTGCAGCTGCCTGGGTGCAGAGCCCAGACCTCCCATTCCCAGCACCTCACCTGGTGGGATCAGCTACTCCTCTGGTCTTGCCAGCTAAACCATCAGTGGTTTAAACAGCCCCTAATTATGGGAGTGTTTCTGTTTCCATTCACCATGTCCTGAGCCCTTTCTCCATGGGTCCTTTGTGTTTTTTCACGCCTGAACAGAGTGTGCTGTGGGTTGCGAATGCACCCAGCAGTGCCAATGGCTAGTAGCCACTTGGCTTAGTCAGTGGCTGAGCCAGAGGATCTGAAATGATTGCGAGATATTTTCCTTTGGCTGGTGGTTTGTTAGTGTGTCATGCGAGAGCAGTCTGCCAGTGTGGGCTCTGTAAAAGGGTGTGAGTGCCCCGACAGACAAAGAGCTCCCAGTGTGGGGTTCACGGGCAGGGAGGCAGATGTGGGCTGCTCACTCAGCTTGCACGTGCAAAGTCCACTTGCTGGATCAAAGAGATTTGCTGCAGTGCATGAAAACAAGAAATCATGGGCTGGGGAGCGGGTGCGGGGCGGAAGGCAGCGGAAGGAGGCTGCATTCCTTTCGTTCATATGTAAGGCTGACCAGACAGACACTGGCTGCTGTTCCTTGCTGCTGCGTGATGAGCCAGGCTGGGCTGCAGGCGATGCAGGCTGATAGCAGCTTGCTAGATTGGGAGCAATCCTCTCTTGGGGTTTTACTTTGCTGGGAAGCCCAGGGACCATCAGACCCCCCATTACAATTGGAGCATCTTCCACATTACTCTCCCACATCTCATCTGCGAGAGAATTGAGGCAGCACTATAAGGCCCATCAGTGGTCAAACTGGTTATGAAACCACCTTCTGGATGACCTTTGGAGAGGGAAAAACAATCATCTGTGTGGGAGAGAATTTAATCTGGAAGGGAAAGGGAAAAACACTGTCTGTATGGAAAGGGAAATGAAAATATTTGACTGAACTCAAAGCAAGCTGGGGCATCTAAAGTTAAGGGTGTGTAAAGGAGCTAAGAGCAGTGGTGGGACTGACTGTCAGAGTACAGCAAAGAAGCCCCTCAGGGAAGAGATAGCAGCTGGGCCTGTAAACAGGAGGAAAAGGTGAGCTGTAGGTTTGGGAAAACCACACTGCCAGTGTGAGGATGAGGTAAAAACATCTAGAGAAGGAGCAACCAGGACTGGCATGGTAATTCAACCCTAGCACATTCTCTCACGGTTATTTGTGGAGTAGACATCAGTGCAAACAATGGCATTTTCTCTCTTTTGAGAGAGGAAAATTTTCATCTGGCCTTCACACACGCGTGGAGATGAATTGTCAATGTAATGGAGAATGGAGAGGGAAGGAATTCGAATGAGCCAAACCCCATGTATAATCATCAGTACTTCCTAAATTAGAAAACAGGATATTGCTGGAGAGTGTCTGAATGCAAATAAGTCTAAGGGTGAGCTGGCCTGTGACCTATGGAAAGATTAGTCATGGGATGTGACTGTGTCTCCCAGATCAGAGACTGCTGGAGATTTCTATCTCATGACAAAACCGTTCCTATCAGCCTTCTCTGCAGTAATGTGCAGGGGAAGGTGTAAGATGGCATGGATGCTTTCTGACTGGGGATGATGCATCACATAAAAACTGGCTGGGAAATCCTTAAGATTGGGACAGTGATAAAAAAAATTACCCTTATGGGGTTCTGCTAGGATTTGCTATTTTATGAGTATCAGAAGGTTTGCTTTTCTTTTTTTTTTTTTCTTTAACCATCCAAAACCAGGATTGGATACAACTGAAGCTCAAGTCTGAGAAACAACAGTTGGGCACCTCACATCTATATTTAGGTTTCTAAGGGCTGAACAAGTGGGAAATACCCATGTAAATAGGTGTTACCAGTCTACATGTGATCTTAAGATAGCACTTCTTCAAGTGGAGTTTGTTTCACATTGTCAGGACATCTTATTTTAAATTATATAGTTCTTTGATCCAAAATGCTGGGTAAGAGTAACTAAAACAAACAAATCCACCCTGCAGGAAAATAAATTACTACATTTGCAAGACAAAGATGAGACACATGAGATATTAGAAAGAGCATTAACCAACAGAAGGTTTTTGAGATGGCATATAAAATAATAAGAGAAGAACTTTCCCCAAGTGCTGGAGATGAAAGAGAAAATATCTGGAATCTGGAAATTATTGAAGGGGGCAAAACTGAGGAGAGTAGGCTGGATGATAGATAAAGAAGATTAATACAAAGTAAAGGAATAATCGAGAAAATTAAGACTCTGTCAGTGATAGCACATGAATGGGAAGCTGCATTGCTGTATTGTTTTAGTGTGGTAGCATCTGTGAACAGAAAGCCAGTGAAGAGAAGGAAAAAGCAAGTAGCCAAGCACAGCACCAATTCTGCAGGATGCCAGACTGAGTAATGACTTAGGGAAAAGCATTTGGGAGAAACGTATTGGTGGCATAGGAGAAATTAAAGCCATAGCCCAAGATGTTTTCTTGCACAGAGACCCATAGCTTTGTGGCGAGTCAGCAGCTCTGTGTGCAGGGCTGAAACCTGCCAAGGGGACATGGAGGGACGTGGAGGATCCTGAAGCTCCAGTGGCAGCTGCTGAAGCAGCAGATGAATACACTGCTGGCAGTGAGAGCCAGGGAATTGAAGGAGGAAGGGTATGTGAAAGACCTTCATTCAGGGCTGGATTTTGGGGGAGTACATTTACTTAGCCAATTTGGAAAGATGTGTTTTTGTTGTGATACTGAACTTTTAAAAAGTTTATTGTGTAAAAACATAACAAGTCTTTATCAAAGCTGATTAAAATGAGCCCAGCTTGATCCTGAGCTCCTTAAAACTTTCTGATCTTGAAGCCTTCTAGCCATTTGGCAAGTTTGGAGGGGAGTGTTGTGATTTCATTATGGAGGGTCAGGGCCTCGCTTCATTATTACAGCAATAGCTTAGACTTAGGAAATGATCTTTGAGAACCACCCAGGCAGCAGGAGGATGGCCCCTGCCAAAAGCAGCCCTTGCCATTTAAAACACCAGTGGTGGTCATCCATAGCTTAGTTGTCAATACCTGAATTCTCAGACCCATGTTTCTGCTCCATCATTTGCCAAATCAATAGCACAGGACAATCTTATTGTTTCGGTTTGAAAATGTAAATAGGTGTTGTTTGTTTGTTTGCTATGCGAGAAGATTTCTGGCACAAGGTAAACCTGGAAATTGATGTTTGCTGTCTGTTCAGCAGCTGCAGGGGGGCAAGTGCAGGTGCCTCCAAGTGTTATGGCGGTCTGCCTTGGTAAGGCAGAGGAGCCTTCTTGAGTTTGTAATTTAGTGTTTTCTTTATACCCATCCATCTGCTCCTGAGCCCCTGTGAAGCACCCAGCCAGTGGGCAAATGATAGAGATCGCAGAAGGAGACTCAAAGAAAAACCCACCAATTTGTCTTCTGCCAATTTCCCTTTGTGTTGCTGCTGTCCCACACTGGATAGAATTGGCAAGTTAGCAACAAGAAGCTATGATTTTCTTGTCCATTTGTCCAAAAGCACTGTTATTTCTCAAGTATTTGAGGTCATGCCAGGGATGAATTGGAGATGTGTGCTCAGAAATGCTGTTTTAGGCTGAGGTGGGCATGACTTCAGGGAGACCTGAAGTGCTCTGGGCAGGAAAAGCCAAGTATGCTACCTCTCATCTTAAAAGCAGGTGCTGGGTTAGAGGCTTTTCCTAAACACAGTGTGGATGTTTGAGTCTGGGTCATATCTGGGCAGGGAGCCAGCAGCCTGGATGGACCTCTCCTAATCCAGAGCCTGTCTTTCACACCCCATGTGGCCACAGTCCCACACACCTACGTATCAGCAGCAGCAACTTGAAAGCAGGACCAGATGAGCTACAAGGCTTCATGGAAGCTGACCTAAATACAGCAGAGGTGTCCATGTTTTTACCAAGGGTGGTGGGGTCCCGAATAAAACCATGGGCACGATGGCATAGGTGGTGCCCACCTTATAGCACAAACCAGCTGCAGGCAGGGAGACCGGCCTGATAGGGGTAGGGAATATGAGACACCATTCAGTCCCGTGCTTTCTGGCCCAGGTGTCTGTGAGGCTACTTTTGAAATAAGTCCCATTGTCTGACTCAGGTTCCATGTAACCACAGGAGTTGCTTTTCAGTGCCCAGTATGGTGTTCTGGGCAGTGGTGTGAGGCATGGGGTACATCTCCAGCCATGCAGTGGTTGTGTCCACCACTGTCAGCACGTAGTGCCTGGCTTGGCGGGTTTGTGGGAGTGTGACATAGTCCATCTGCCAGGCCTCCCCATACTTATATTTCAACCATCATCCCGTTATCACAAGGGCTTTATGCTTGGCCTGCTTGATGGCAGCACATGTTTCACAGTTACGGATGACCTGGAAGGTATTGTCTGTGGTTAAGTCCACCCCTTGATCATGAGCCCATCATGTTGCATCTCTTCCCTGATGACCGGAGCAGTCGTGGACCCACCGAGCCAAAATTAATTCACCTTTATGTTGCCAGTCCAGATCCATCTAAGACACTTTCATCTTGGCAGCCTGCTCCACCTGTTCATTGTTGCAGTGTTCTTCAGTAGCCTGACTCTCGGGTATGTGGGCATCTACATGGTGTACTTTTATAGCCAGCTTCTCTACCTGTGGCAATGTCTTGCCACAATTCAGCAGCCTACATGGGTTTACCTCTGTGCTGCCAATTGGTCTAGCCAGTCCCACAGATCATTTGACAGAAACAAAGGCATTAATATTCCTTGGCTACAAGTCATAGTTCATATTATTAATTCATTAATTATTATTCAATCTTCTTTTAGTTAAATTATTTGCTCCTTTTGCTCAGTCTTCTTCTTTCGAGTTCTTGAATCAGTGCGCCGTGAGTTGATCGTCATAATCTCCCCCTGCCAAAATTACCCTTTCCCTAGTTTGATGAGTTGGTGTTGTTTTTTCCTTGTAATCTGGTCCTATCTTGGTTATTTTGTCAATTGTCTTTGGTTCCTTGGTTCAGAAGAGCTCTTTCATGCGGAGGTGGTAGAAAAACCTCATGGCCCTGTGTGGCAGGCTGGTTTTGGCCTCCACCCTGTAAAACAGTTTGGCCCACCTCGAGGTGCTCTTTTTCCAGCAATCTGTCCCTACTGAAGGTGAGGACATCCATCACCTTCCTGTCCCTGAGGTTTCTTCACATTTCTCCAGATGCAGAAGGCAATACAAGCCATGCTGAGCAGCCCCTCTGGTTGCCAGGCTGTACAGGGCAACCAGGTCATGTCAAGGGGCAAGGTAGTTCCAAAACTGGCACAAAGGGTAGGGCAGGTTAGAGGCTGCACTCTCTGGGATAGTGGGTGATTTCTTCAGTCACTCAGGAGCGATGTCCGTCCTCTCCCTGACCCGGTCCTGGGAATTGCAAAGGCTGGTGGTGCTGGGCTTTTCAGCAGTCATGCTCTTGGCAACAACAGGCAGTTTCTTTGGACCTTCGGGAATGATGTCCATCCTGAACCTGACCCAGTCCCTGGGATTGCAAGGATCAAGGCTGCTGGTCCATTCTTCAGCCATATACGTGGCAGCAATGAGTGACAGAGACAGCCTGTGGAGAACCATGGTCAGGAAGACCACTAGGATGAGCCTCATTCTGGTCTTTTGCAAGGATGACACCTTGACACGTGAGCTGCCTCGGCCTGCCATGTTGGTTGGAGGTCAGGCTGTGATGTTCCAGGCTGAGTGGCTGCCCAGTCTCCATGTGCTTGGCATGTGTTGGCAGTGTGACATCATGGGCTGCTGTTGCACGGGGCTCTGTGATGTCACAAGGTGTTTTCTGCCTGGCCGTCAGGCAATGAAGGCCAAAATGGAGCTGAAAAGGACTTGGGTAGATGGATTTTGAAGCCTGCTGCTCCCACTGCTATGCCTGCTGGCAGGCACTGAGCCCAGCAGCGGAGTGGCATTCTGTCCCACAGGATTTGCTCTGTGAGCAGTGCCCAAACTCCATCCAATCTGCATTCAGTGCTGTGCCCCAGCTGGGCATCCATGATGTGTTTCCACACAAAATCCTCTTGCGGGCAAAGTGGCAGCCCATGTTAAGAGGAAAGCAAAAAATTCATGCATTTTGACAAAAAATCTTAACCCCTCTTCAGCAGGGTCTTGGGCAAATTGACCTCTAAGAGGAATAACAGATCATTCTCAACGTACCATTACCTTTCACATGTGTTTAATCACCTTTTATGACCACAATGTCAATTGGATACAAAATACCATATAAAATTTCAAAAGGGCTTACTCCGTAACACGTGGGGTGATTCAGATTCTCACTAAAGCAATAGGTAACACATCTACACTCACCTTTGTGGATTTGCCACCCAGCTCCCCTTTCTGCACAGGACTGTAAATAAATACCTTAACTCTGTGTGTGGATCAACTTCTTGCACACTGGGTGAAGGCACCTGTTCAGGACAACGACTGCAGAACCAAAATCTTTCCACTGGTCAGCTTTAGCTATGATAAGAAGGCTTAATAAGAATCAAAGTCTTTAAAACACTGCAGGCCAGTTTACAATCCCAGAAGTCCCTATTTGCAGATAAGCACACAAATGTTATGTTAGGTAGATTTGTTCCTGAAGATGTCTGGCTTTCAAAACTCAGAACTGAAAATTGTGGCTGCAAAAGCTGAATGCTGAAAAAAACATTTGCAGGCATGCTAGCTAAGCTAATGATGACAAACATGAGTTTCAAGATAAAAGCTGATGCCCAGCTGAGTTCTGAAAGAAAGGTGTACTCAACTGTATGACAGTGCACATTCAGAGGCTTAGCGGGGATTTATTCCTTCCTCCTGCACATCTAGACTCTCACCACACACAGAGAGGTCTTAATAGATTAGTTAGTATAAACTGCTGTTTGTACATCTTGTTGGTCACCTGTAAAGTTTGTAAAGCCTTTCCTTCTTCAGAGTGAAATTTTCCACATTTGGGTTTTTTTCCAGTGTGGTTGTTGTTTGTTATTTTAGAAATTGGAGTGTGTGTGTTGGAGAGAGGCAGGGAGAAAAGAACTGTGCACAGTGTAACAAGTTTAACTAAAAACTTGGCCTACGTAGTTGGAAATAATAGAAGACTTCTATCTGTGAACGTCTGGGTAAAAATTAACTTGAATGGATTAAGCTATGATCTGTTGTAAACTGACTTCCATATGAGTAATATTTTATCATTAATTCTTTGCGAGACCCATAGAATCCCAAAGGTGATTTTTTCTTGGGCTTCATTTGGCTTTGAATGTGTGTTAGTAAACATGCTTCATACAGAAAACCTCTATTTTTAAATTTTTCTCCCTGAAGACACAGTGTCACCCGGCAATAGAATGTTGTAATACATTTGTGTTCTCCTGTGGTTACTTATACTCACCTGGCAGCGTGAATGATCTGGTTGGTTTCCAGCTGGTTGCGTGTACCCCACTTAGAGCTAAGGACAGGTAATCCTTTGTGCCTTTTCCGAAATCCAGATGGGGAAGCTTCCTAGCTGGTAAAATTAATTATCTTTACTCGCTGCCTTGTGCTCTTGAGATTAGTCTGCTTGGTTCACCAAGGGTTGCCCAGCAGCATTGCCAAGGCCTTTTTACTGAGCCCCGCTCCGTGTGGAGCAGCAAGGAGCTCGCGTGCTGCTGGGTGCAGCCTGCCAGCTCTGCCCAAGGACAGAGAAAGCACCGGGAGGGATGGGATCTCCTTCAAACATCGTGTGCCTGCCACCATGTAGGTAGCCCTGCCTTGGCACCAGGGCAGCCTTTAGTGAGAGAACTTGCCAGTGTATTCTTTAAGCCCAAGCACGATTTCTCTTCTGCATCTACCGCCAAATCAAATTCAGTATCTGAATGATTGAGATCTTGGATCTTTTCCCATTTTTATTGTTGACAAAAATGGGAAATCAAAAGGAATGTATGTTCTTTTCCCCTTGTGTTTTATTCCTGTGCTGTCTCTGCCAGTCCGCATCATTTTTTGGTCATCTTTTCTCTGATTTTCTAGTGGCTAGAGGGAGAAGATGGTAAATACTGAAAAACATCAGCACTGCAATAGTTAGAATAAGCAAACCCTACATTCATTAGCAAAAATATGGAGCAAAACCATTTAAAATGTTAGTATCTGGAAGAGGGGAGTCTGTTCCTCTTAATTTTTTTTGTCATTTCTGAACACGGTCCATGATACATGTGTCTCATATTTTTCCTGGCCTATTTGCCTTTATATATAGTCTGGAATTTCTCAGAAACTCTTGACCTGAAACGTAGGTTTCCAAGGAACACATCTTTGATACCCTGCTCTAGATTATGTAAATATGCACCATGTCCCTTAAAGGCTGTCTCATTGTCCACCCTTTGAGATACTGTACAAAAAACAAAGGGAAGAGAACATATTTCAGGGTGCTGGAAAAATGTGATCCAGCGAGCTGCTGAATTTTTTTCCTTTTTCATCTGTTCCTTCTGCCGCTGCTACCTTGCTTTGCATCTTTGAGCTTGCAGAGCTCCACAGAATCTGAAACTAGAAGCCCTTATTAGAGGACATTTTTTAAAATTTCTTGCTGCTCCTCTGGGGACCGAAGTAATGGCAGCTTGAAGCAGCAGAGAATGTGTAATTAGGGCAAACAGCGATGCCTCGCGTGATCGGGAGAAACAGGAGGAGAGGAGGGGAAGCGCAACAGCCCGGCGTGCACAGGCTGTTACTAGGAGACCCCGGCACGAAATGCATGAGATGCGGGGTGCTAATGGGCCGGCCCCGCCGCCTGGGTACCAGCCCGACCTGCTGCACAGCTGCTTCTGCCCGCCCGTTGCCAAGCAACTCCATCTCTTTTCTTTTCTTTTCTTTTCTTTTCTTTTCTTTTCTTTTCTTTTCTTTTCTTTTCTTTTCTTTTCTTTTCTTTTCTTTTCTTTTCTTTTCTTTTCTTTTCTTTTCTTTTCTTTTCTTTTCTTTTCTTTTCTTTTCTTTTCTTTTCTTTTTTCTTTTTTCTTTTCTTTTCTTTTCTTTTCTTTTCTTTTCTTTTCTTTTCTTTTCTTTTCTTTTCTTTCTTTTCTTTTCTTTCTTTTCTTTTCTTCTTTCCTTTCCTTCTTTCCTTTCCTTTCCTTTCCTTTCCTTTCCTTTCCTTTCCTTTCCTCTCCTCTCCTCTCCTCTCCTCTCCTCTTTTTTTCATTTTCCTCCCCCCTCGATGCTCACTTATTCTGGAGGCTTAATTGGGTGTTTTTGCTGCTGGTGTTGCTGCCGGGTGCTCGCCTGTCCCTCCCGCTCTGCTGCTGTCCCCAGGGCCCGGCCCGGGGGAGGATGTGCCGGCAATTAATGGGGCAGAAGCTGGGCTTGTGTGCTCAGGCTGGCGCCAGCTTCTGTCCCCCAGCCCTGCTCCTCCCCATGCAGGAGCTTCCTTCGGAGAGGAGCTGTGGAGAGGGGTTTGAACGGGGAGCACACTGCAAAGGCTTTATCACTCTCGATGGGAGTCTTGCACAGACCCAGAGAGATGAAGCCAGGCGTTCCTCCCCTCCTTCAGGGCTCGGCATGGAGGGCAATGTGCACTTGTTAAATGCGGCCTCTTGAGTAGAAAATGGAACATTTCCATTTCTTTGAATGTTGCTACATGCTTTGCTTTTCTCTGCTTTTCAGCTAGGCAAGTGGGCTTTGTGGATGTGTGTTGGGTGCTTGTGTGTGCGTAAGACATAATGCTGCAAAAATTGGTTTCTTTTTGTGTCCTGAATGGCTACATGCTGAAGACTGCTGCTGGCTTGGTAGACAAGCCTTGGAGAGGCCCTTAGGAACTAATCCGGAGCTTTGAAGTTTGTAGAAAGACTGATTGGACATTGGGTCTGCTTCTTAACCTCTTTTCCCCTACCTCTAATATAGATATGATCAGAGTCACCTCTCTATAAGGGCACTGCTGACCTTTTTGGATGAAAGGAGCTGTACATCATTCATGGAAATGTACTGCTTTTATACTTGATCATCCCTGCCCTTCTAAAAATAGGTACAACCTTCTCACATTGTGTATTTCACAATCCTGTCGCATTCCTCTTCTGCCCCATACTGTCTTCTGCCAGCTTTTCTCTTGTGCTTTGTCACCTTTTCAAAGGCTTTTCCATTTTTCCAGCAGGTGGCAAAACTGAATAAAATGCCAATTTTATTTTTTTTTCTCTTTTTTTGGGTAGAAAACATTGGTGGGCCAGTTAAGCACTGACCATTGCCCCCTCCTTTGCATTCCTTTTTAATAATAAAAATATTAATTAGGCTTTCTATTCTCCAGCAAAAATCAATTAGGAGTATATTGAGGAATGAAAGGCTCAGAAAAGTATCTGAAATTGATTTTTGTAATTAGTTTTACTGCTTGATGGGTTGCACACACATACGTTTAGATATTAACATTGATCTCCAGAGGATGTGTGTATTAAATAGCCTGCTCTTCCTTTTTGCTAAAGAAATGAACTTATTAATCTTAAAAAGAGGATGATGTTGTGCGCTGGACTGCAGCTGCTTGCGAGCTTTTCTGTAACTTCATCAGCAAAGCAGCTGCCTGAGCCACGTGATGGTAACGTGATGAATCTGGTGTGAAAGTGGGGATATTTAACAAGGAGCAGATCTCGGGCAACTCCTCTTCTGTGTCTCATATTTGACAAAGTGTGTGTATGTAATGTGGCAGGACAGGCACTGGTGTTAAGGAGACCTGTCTGGTTAGATTTCATTTTTCAGGGGTCCTTAAACCCAAATGTCCTCCTGAGACATGTTTCTATTAAATCTCATGTAGCTCTTTACATAGGAAGAGAGGAGTGACCAGTAACATTTTCTGTTGTGTCATGTGCTGTGTGCTGATGTTCAGCTAATTAAAAGAATTATGGCTTGGCTTCATTGGTATGCCATGTATGTAGCTTGTAAAGCTCTCAGGGACCCTTGGAGATGAAGAGTGCTACATAAATATAAAATATTGGTAATGTGATGTTCCACATTAGGCATCTCATTGTGCAGAGGCAGACTTTCATAATAAACTGCAGAGCAGCTAGGAATGCCTGCCTGGCATTTCTCTGCGAGGTGCTCTGGGGGTCCGCCTCTCCCCCAAAAACACACCAGCTTCTGGCACTTCTGAGCAACTCGTGTCTGCAGCGGCAGCATCCGCATGGGCACTGGCCTCTGAAGGATGCCTGGTTCATCCTGCAGTGACACTGCTGCTCCTGCAACAGCATGGTCCCACTCACCAGCCCAGGAACAGTAGGTCCCAAGAGGATTTCTCAGGAAGGGTAGCAAGAAAAATCATTAAAACACTCTTAGGGTAGCAAGGAAACTTATTAAAACACTCTTAAAAAGCCAGTGGCACTACTTGCATCTTCACACATTTCTTCGTACAGCTCAGACCTCCAGAGCTTCCTTATAGGAAAAATACAAGCAAGAAATCTTGCATCTAATTCCTTTTTTCAGTTGTAATTTTACAGTTTGTCTAGTTCTCTGGGAATACTGGTCTTGAAACAAGTGTAGCTGAAACTGTCTTTCAATACATATTTTTAGACATTGAGACTTTTAGAACTAGTTTCATTTTAAATGGTTTTTAAATTACAGATTATAAAAAGGAAGGAAATGTTTGTGTTTCTTTGTGACAACTTTTTCTTGGATTTTGAAACTACATGTAAAAAATTCACAGTGCATTAGAACACAGGTTGTATTTTTTCTGTTGTTTTCTTTAACACACTTCCCCATGTTAGCTTTGTGTAGCCATGTAATATTAAGGAGCTCTTCAAACATAGTGCAACAAATGTCTGCTTTGAATGTCCTTCAAAATATGCATACAGGCAGAGTTTGGGGATTCCCCCTCAGTTTCTTTAAACATTTTTGGCTAAATGAAAAAGGAGTGTCAAGGGACTAAAGGAGTCCCTTGCACAGAGAAGTATCAGCAAGGATTTCGACTGCGATTCTCCTCTGAAGTTCACTGTGAGACTGGGGGCATAATTACTTGATTGCTTTACTAAGTGCCCTGCAGGAGATTGCTGGGGAGGGGTAAGGAAATAGATATGGTTGGATAATCATGTTATCCTTGTTTGCTTTCAATTCCGTAAAGATAGACGGTGAAACTTGAGCCTGATGAACTTTTTTACAATGGCTTGGATGGAGCCAGGGTTTCACCCCATCACATTCAAACTTTGTGATCTTATTGTGCACATCCCAAAATCTGGAGGGTTTTCTTCTTAAAGTCCCTGCTGTTGAAATTCGGGGAATAGAGAGCAAATTTCTTCCTCTGTATTTCAAAATAAATGTTCCTAGCCTGTAGGGCTGCAAAGAGAAGTTTAAAATCATGGCCCTAGGTAATCTACAAAGCAGAAGGCAAATAATGTCTGAATATTATTGTTTTCTTCTTTAAAATCTCATTATTTCTGTGGAAGAGTGGACTTGTGACTTTTTAACCCTTGGGGTTGGCAATAGATAATGCAGCTCTAAGAAGTATGATGTGCCCGTTGTGTGCTGTAGTTTTGTGATCATGTCCTCAGCTGATCTTGGGTAGGTGCCTCTGTGTCCTGTAACCTAATGTTTCTACTAATCACTCTGCTGAAACAGCCTCTTTGAGACGTCTTAGCAAACACTGCCTTACTCCTTGAACAAGAGAAATATGTGTGGGACCTAGAGGGTGCCTGTGGGACGTAGGTGGAAAGGACAGGGGGGGTCTCTGGATCTTGAGAAGAGACAACATCCCCATTGCTCTGTTTTGTGAGGAAGTATTTGTTGTGAAGGTTTGTACAGGGTTTACGATTTAAATATGTATTGGCGCAAAATCCTTATGTTCTCTGGTTTGTGCCTGGAGAGCAAAGATACAGGTGCCTGCAGCTGAGCTGCTTGCCTGACCCCCTGCACCATCAAAGTAGAGAAATTCACCTCCAGTTCCAGTCTGCCTGGGTCTGGTGTGTCACAGTCCACCCGTGCCTTTGCCTCCTCATTAACTTGAAAAAGAACAATAGGCAGCAATGTCAGATGATGGCTTTCAATGTCTAAAGCTGCATGAGATGAAACTCACCAAGACTGCCCGAGGCTGGAAAATGGAGGGAGAAGTTCCAAGGACCAGTGTGGTGGTCATTACAGAACCAGCCCAGCTCTATACATCATGTTTTGCTGGAAACCTAGAGTGTGTTTACCACAGGAGTGTAAATGGGATTGTGCGCTTGGCTTTTTCATATTTTCGAATGATAAATTTTTTGCTTTCAGGAGAAAGCTGTACCAGTCATTTGTTTGTTTTTGTAACTAGATGCCTAATATTTAGTCTTGCATTCATTTTAGTTGCAAAAGGAATAGTGACCTGATTTCAGGGCTGCTAAAGTCTGGTGGATTTTTTTGTTATGACTCATAATTTTAGCTTCACTATTGCATGTTCCCCGTACATTTTCAAAGGTCTTTGTCCTCCAGTTACCAGAGTGGACCAGGCTGGATGAAATGGAGGATGGAGGGCCAGACTGTACTGAAATATGGTTTGGGGGTGCTTTTAGAAGAAGAGCTCAGTTATGTGAGGTGCCAGAAACAGAAGTGGAACAGAGAGCCTACTCCCCAGGCATCCCAGTCTCGGGGTATAAAATGTGCTCCAGGAACGTGAAAAGGTTAAAATGAGGTATGGAGCACAGGACACAGCCACATTGAGGAGAGGCTGCTTCACAGAAGTGTGTAGTCATGATGGACTGAAACCCTAAAGTGTATCTGAAGGGCTAATAGCATTTGTGTAGGACTGTTTTGGTGATACAGCCCTTCCAGACCAGTAGGTTTCAGCACTCGGCTCTGTGCACAAGCAGGCATGTGCAGGCTGCTTCTCCAGGATCCTCACCAAGCAGCTCAGGATGTGTCTGATGTGAGTGTTTCCTGGTGATCAAGTGACCTCTTTTGAGATGAGGCTTTGGTTGTTCCCATTCACTGTGCTTTGATTCAGCCTGACCAGAGTGCAGAGATCTTTTTTTTTTTCCCATCCCAGGAGGTGTTGTGCAAGTGCACAGCTGGAATGCTTCACCTATGGCCTGGCTCAGGCCACAGGAGCAGGCTGTGGCCAGCCAGAAATAACACCTTTCCAATGCACACAGTGTGGATGTTGGGTCCTGTGCACCCACTGTCTCACTGCAGCTCTCCTTCACTGTGCTGCACTGCTCTCTGATACACATGCTGCCCACGGAAACTATCAGTCAGTAAGCTTGGAATCACTAGGTAGTGTCTCTGACTCCCAGGGGAAAAAGTAGAAACAACTGAAAGCCAGTATTCTGTGTTGGTTATAGATTTTCCATAAGCAAATGATAAATTTTTTTAATACAAGTGCTCATCTAGGAAAATTGCATAATTCACTGCTTGGATGTATCGGCACTGCTGGCTGCCTGCCCGCCCTTCCGAAGTGTCTTTCTGCATGTGTGGAATCTGAACCAGCCCGATGGTGTGGGGTCAGTTCTGAACTGATAGACCTGGGTATTTAACAGCTGCATATCTAGGTATCAGCTTCTTTTTGGATGAGGAGTGGCTCCTCCATTGAGTGTGTTTGTATAAATGTGGATTTATGGATTTGTTTAAGGACTGCACAGATCCTTGTGTTGAATAAAGGCAACTTAAGGACTAGAGCCTTCTTCCGGGGAGTGGCTTGCAGGCACAAGTTTTAAGTGTGGTTTTTAATTTGAGAAATTAGAAAAAAAGTCAGCGTGGCACAGCTCCGTGATGTTCCTATTTTTAATTGGATTTTGAAGCTCATAATTAATTTCTTAAAAAGAGGGAGATCCTGGCCCTGTAGAAGTGAGTAGGAGTTTTGCCATTGCCTTCAGCAGAGGAAGATTTCAACATCTATCTTTTTAGTCTCACTAATCCTCTGAACAAGTGAAGAGCAGCCTAACACATGGAAAGGATCCTTCCCATTTTTTCTCCCTGCTATTGCCAGTAGTGAGGTAGGAGGACCCTCCCCCCTTTTTCATTCCCATGCTTTCTACATATGTGCACCTTGGCAAGATACACTTCCATTTCATCTTCGTGTAAGGTGAAAGCAGCCATTAAAGGAGCAGTTTGTTCTTAGTCTTCACATTGCAGAGAGAGGCAGGTCTCTCTCCTCCTTCTCTCCTGTGTTTTTGAGTAGCTGCACAAGGGCAGGAAATCTAACCTCTTTGAGGTCTCTGGGTCAAGGAGCCGTCTGACATGGTTTTAAATGTCACCGTGCTCCTCTGCATTTACCTTGTGCACTGGGAGCACAGTATGCTAGCATGCAGTCTGGAGCACTGAGAGGTACTGTCTGACATTTTGTGGAACAGGGCTTGGGTTACAAAGGAAAAGCATCTGAAAACAAAACTCAGCTCAGGGCTGTGCAAGGCTGGAGCTGGAACACTTGGGAGAGGAGCCTCTGCAGCAAGTAACAGAGATATGTGGCATTCCTGGGTTTACCAGTAATCATGCTTGGCTTTTCTGTCTCTCGTAACCTATATATAGCACTGTATATTTTCAAAGCTCTTGACAAATTTTAACAAGCCAAACTCCACTTCAATCCTAGTAGCCTGTATAGTCCCACAGAAAGCCCGGGATGCTTTTCCTTCACCCTTCTGCTCTGTAGATGACTGTATCCTTCAGACTGGCTGTACCTGCCGGATTTGCTGAGCAGTCTTCTGCATGTGCTTTGCAGAGTGTGTGGCAAATGTGCTGCAAGGCAGTTTCTCTGCCTGGCTGTCTCCACTGTAAGGTAGGCACTAGAGAGCGTCAGAGAACCAAGGAACTGCATTATCATTGAGGCTTGTTTACTGACAACTTTTGAAAATAATGCATCAACTGTTCAGACAAAAGTGGTGCACCATCATAGGCACAGGACCAGGCCTGGGAAATCCCTTTTTTCTGAGGAGAGCCAGTGCTGTTTGCCAGGTAGGGTGCAAAGGGTTGGGGGGGAGACGGCTGCAACTGCAGCTCCAGTGCTTGGGGCCAGCACTGGTGACAGTGTTTGAGGTACAGTTAAGTAACCAGCCCAGAAACAAGACACCAGCACCTTGCTCACTAACAAGTAGATTCTAGCTTCTTATTTTCCTGAAGAAATACTATTCAAAGAATAAAAAAACAAGAGACGAGTCCACAGAGGTGACCAAGCAGGCGCATTCTAAGTGGGGTAGTGTTATTGTTGGCTCAGTCCATTGTCCTGTTGGGCATTTTCCCATGGGGGACTGTGACTCACAACAGGGACATCCAGGCTGGCCTTTCTTCATTCAGAGACTGTGGGATAAATGGATATTTTGGTGTAGTCTTGCCAGCTGCTGCCCCGTTTTCACAACTTCATCCCAGTGAATCCTTTAATTGAACTACTGAGCCAGAGAAGCTTCTCAGAGGCCATTAAAAGCTCGACTGCAGTTAAGGTCTCAACCCATTCTGCTGTTCTGTCTGGCATAGAGGACCACTGTGCAGCAGAGCTACCTGTGCACCAAGAAGTCTGCAGAAACTCACAAACCCAAGAACAGACTTTTTTCACTTATTTTGCTGCAATTTTCTTTCCCTTTTCACTTTTCTTGCTCTTTTTGTCTGTCCAGTTCATCATCATGATATACATAGGTCTCCCATAACCAGATCTCACTCTTCTACTTGCTGAATAGACACACTAAATATAGCAGTCTGTGTCTCTGCACTGTCTGCTGTGGTTAAGTGATTGTTTTGTGTGACTGGGCTAGAGGGGTCATAGAGATTGCAACCTCGGTGTGGCCCATGGTGGGTTTTTTAAGATTACCTTCTTACCAATTTTAAGAACAAATAAATAAGTAATAATCCACTGAGAAGCTTGGTAGTGAAAGTGATTTCTTGTCTGCATTTTGTCTGTACTGTCTGCATGGGGAAGAGTGACATGGAGTTTATATAGGAGTAAATGCTCTGGAGCATTTGTTGTGGGGGAGAGATGTTAAATCTGAATGCACACCAATGCATGTGCACTGAGTAAGGAAAAGGGAGTCATAAGACCTTGGGATTCTTCATCAGAAGGTGTTAATGACTCCACAGATGTTACACCATGGCGGACTTTGATCTGCAGAGACTGATGTGCATTAGAAGATAGTTAGGTATGAACATAGAATCATAGAACATCCTGAGTTGAAAGGGACCCACAAGGATCACTGAGTCCAACTCCTACCAATAGACTAGAATCTCTCCTCTCTTACCACTACACCATTTCACTGCCTTCAGTGGTACTGTTGATATTTTGAGGCAGAATAACAGCTGATGAAGGTGTAGTGTAAGAAGCCTGAAGGACCAGCCGATTCAAAGAAGTAAATTGTATCCTCTCACAATCGATGACCTGACACATAATTTCTTGGTCCTAGGAGTAGATTTTGTGGTCAGAAGCAAGTAAAAAAGGTGCAGTCCTTGGGGGTAACAGGCATGAATGCTTGAGGGGAACAGATGTGAGGCTGGCCATGCAAAGGGTAAATAGAATCAGAATAAAGCGTGTGATGGAGTAGTGGTGGTCACTCAGGAGTGGTGCACACCTGTTCAGTGTTCAAGTGTTAGTACAGTCACTCAGGTACCACAGTAATATGTCTGGCAAGATTAGAGTGAGCTGAAAAGCTGTTCGAAAATCAAGCTTCAGCCACACAGCTGCACAGACATTTGAGGACATTCTTAGGGCTTCTTTAGTTGGCTGGTTTTGTTAGAAACAGGATATAAGGTTGTGTGAGAATTTTAGCAGTGGTAGAATCTGGACTGGAACCATCCTCAGTACAATACATCATAAACACTAAGTTATTTGCATCCGACACTGACCATGAATTTTGTGAGGGGCTAACCTACTCAAATGGGTTAGAGGCAGGGTGGGAGGACATGGGGCTTTCAAGTTGAGTGCTCAGTAATGCTGCTGCCACGCTGACTGTTCTCTCCTCCCTTCTGCAGGTGAGAAGCCTTACAAGTGCTCGTGGGAAGGGTGCGAGTGGCGTTTTGCACGGAGTGACGAGCTCACGAGGCATTACAGAAAGCACACGGGTGCAAAGCCCTTTAAATGCAACCATTGTGACAGGTAATGCAGCTCCTAACATGGTGTTCAAGAAACCTGTGGACTTTTGGGACTGGCGTGGAGCCGCCAGCTCCCTGAGACAAGAGACAGAGAGGCCCCTTCTGTCCCACTGCCTGGATCCCTGTACCATGGAGGGACCCTCTGCTCTGCGCCTGTCCTCTCTGCCTCGGTGGCCAGGCGGGCTGGCAGATGGGGAATTCTTCCTAAGCAGTCTAAGCTGTTTCCATCCCACAGCACAGAGAAAAATGTGGGACCAGGTGTAGGTCTGACTGAACCCTGCTGGTGTCTGTTGTGGGCACAGGATTCAGTTCATAGGGCAGCTCATGTTAATACTCTTAAAACAGAGAAGACATCCAGAGAGCCTTAGACCATTTCAGTGATGGACCTCTCCACAGAGCATCTCCCCAGCTTTCCGTCTCCTGATCCTGTAAGCCTGCTGGGCTCACAAAGGCATAGCTCCCTCTATTTGCTCTGCTTCAAGGACTACCCCAAGCACCACTGCTGGCCACCCACATTTTGACAGGGTGGGCCTCACAAAAACATGGGGGTATGGCAGGAGGGATGGGGAGTGTGTGTGGCTGTTGTGCCACAAGTGGCCCAAATCTATAGGAAATGTCTGGGGAAAAAGCATTTTATTTCTGGATGATTGTTGTCTTCTCGTAGCACTGAGGGCTCCTAAAGGAAAGACAACAAAGGGCACCGTTTTCAAAAGCCCAAGAGTGATTCAGACACATCTTACTGTTCAAGTTCATGGGGCTGTTTTGTGTAAGATCAGTGATCTCTGCACATTCCTGCTAATTAGTGAATCTTCCTTCAGTTTTAAATCTCACCCTTGACATCTGCTTGAGGTGGGAAGTACTCTGCACCTTCATTCCGGGGCGGCCCAGATGTACAAGCCTGACAGGTGCACAGAGCCGAGGTTCCCGAGGAGCCTGTCACTGTCACGCAGCAGTGACACTCCGAAATGGGCCACTCTCCGGTGCGAGCTGAGCACCCCGCAGCGCCCCGGGAGAGCCGCCCTTGCGGCCGCTCGCCGCCGTTCGTTTTTACAGTCCTCGCTGCTTTAGCTGCTTCCATAAATACTGAGCTTCTCTGAAAAATCTGGTCGTCTTTGCTTGGTGCGGAGTGTTTTTGAAAGCTGGGGTCTTTGAATTGAGAAACAAAAACAAAAGAACACCCTTCTCCACATCCCCAATCCCAATTGATAAGAAATCAGGGTGGAGCAAAAGCAATTACCCCTGTAATGACTCTTGACAGCACTGACAGGATCGAACAATGAGCACTTCTCCCCCATTCACCCCCCCAGCTGAAGATTGGCAGTGCCCTGGGTGAAACCTGGATCCACTATTGAGTAATCAAATAATGTGCTTGCATCTGAACATGTTATCCAGCTAATCCTATTTATATATATTTTTAAAAGAGGCTTAAGAAAATTACCCATCTTTTTAATGCAGCACTAAGGTTCTCGACTGTGATAAGGAAACGTTTTGTAATACAATAAAGGCTCTAGGAAGCCTCTGGGTACACCAGACCAACAGAGAATATGCGTGGAGAGAGGATGTGTGGGACATAAACAAGGGACCCCATCCTTTTATGGGAAGGAAATTTGATCATTTTCACATCCTGCCTTTCCAAGAGCTTCATCTCCTTAAGTGCTCTTCTGCCCTTGTCTCCCCTCTTCCCGTGCCCCTTCCCCCACAGAGGGCTTCCTCTTGGATTATCTTTTGTTTTATCCCTGGATTATCTTTTGTTTGCTCAGAATGAGGGACAGGATAAGCCAAGTAGGGACCTCTGCAGTTCTGCTTTTGTTTAGGCACTTCTGTGAATGAGAACAATTATGTGCTCTGTTTTAAATGTACGGCATTGCCTTTCTCTTTTCTTTCCTCCGAGCAGCCCCACAAACACACACACACACACACACACACACACACACACGTACACAAACAGCCCCAGGGTTTCTGTGTCAGGACAAACAATATTTTTAGCAGAGATCTAAAGAAATATAGCCAGTATTTTCAACTCCTTGGTCTCTTTCAGCCCTTTGTTAAGTGTTCGTTATTCTCCCTCTACATACTATCCCTTTCTACCTAGCTTGTCTCTTTGGCAGCAAACTCAGTCACTGCAGTCAAGAGGTATATTCCTGTAATCATCTAATGCATTTTCTGCTCTTCTGCTGAATCTGTAGATGAAGGAAAAACATTATTAATAAAGTTCAGAGTGCTGAGGATTGTGCACTGTTAAACTCTATGCCCATACCATCCGTGTGTGGTGGTAGAAGGCAGATTTGTCCTTATTCCCTCAGTTAATTGTTGCAAGCTTTTAGAGTGACAGTGCCTGTTCTTTTGCCCTACTCTGCCATACTACCGTTTCTCATTCTTTTCTCATTCTCAAGCCTCTCTGCTACCACCTATTGCAGAGGTCACCTCAAGCAAGCACTGAAACATGAGCCTAAAACTGCCTTTAGCTATTTAGGCAGACTTTTAAAGATGTGCCTTCCTGAGGCAGGGTTCCAGCTGTAGAACAGTTTCTCTGTATTTGAGCTGCTACCCTGTAATGCACTCACTATTATTGACAGGAGCTGTGGCCACTCTCTCAGACATGCTGTCTTGTTAGGTTTTAAGGAGCTGATTGGAGCTGTTTTAACAACACTGATGTAGCACAAATCCTATGCCTGTTGTTCAGAGCTGAAGGCTGTATCTTGGCAAACAGAGCATGGAAGGGGCAATTCAGCAGAGGGGGATGTTGTTCACGCAGTCTGGCTGCAGTTCCCTTCCAAGACTGTTTTTAGATGTGCTTGTGTCTCTCACCTTCTGACCAATGTCAAAGGAGTATTAATGTCCTCTGTGTATAAGTCAATTTTACAACAAAAGAGATAAGAAGATGATTCTCCTCTCCGGCTGTCCCACCCCTATCTCAACACCATGCAGCCCACAGATCACATTGTTAGTCATAGCTGGCAAACTGCCGCTGGTTTGAGTAACATCATATGTACTGCAAATGGTGTGTGGCTTTGTGGCAACAGGGGAGAACGGAGAATCAGCTAAAGTGGTGTAGAAAGCACCCCAGGAAAGTCCTTAGTGCCTTCCAGATGCCAGTGTTATACTGGTTATTAGCATTCCCGAGGAACTTTGCTCTTCAGAAACGCAGGCTAGGGTTTTTCTTCACACAGTGCAAGCCTTCAGCACTTCAAGGGGAAGAGTTTGAGAGGGTAGTGGCACTCGCTTATTCTGCATAAATACGTGTTTAGGAGACAGCAGCTTAGTGCCAGACTGTTGGGGTGCATTTTCCTCTCTGCATGTGCGCACATGTGCACATGGTTTCCTTGTTGGTAGCAAGCTAAGAGTGCACTTAGCTGGAATGAGCACATCCCACAGTGGAAAATCCACAGCTGATAAGAAAGATGGCTGAGCAATGTATTCTCTCTCACTGTACTTACCTTCCCTTTTTCTCCTTCAGAGGCTTCAGTGCCAAGCAGTATTGTGTTGCTAAGGAGATACAGCAAAAGGAGAAAGGAAGGAATCACGTTTGGGAGCAGGGAGTTTGTGTATCACACATCCCTGTGTGACTTTTGTAATTAGAGTGTCTTATTCTAGCATAAACTGTTCTTTCTAGGAAGAGCTAGACTGGGGGAGAGATGATGGAGAAGGCTGTGATGGGCCCACATATGATGTGTGGAGCTGGTCTGGAACTGAAAGAGGTATAGAGCCAGAGGTGCAGAGCAAAGTCTCGTGTCATGGGCAGGACTAGAGATCAGCAAGCTCCTGTTCCTTGATTTTTGAAGAGAATAGTTTCCTTTGACAGCTTGTCCTGTGGAGCCTCTTCCACTCCTGCCTCTAGTCACAGAAAGAAAAAAAAAAAGTGTGTCCAGTAATCAATCAGGCTTTTTGACAGTGTGATTTAGCTGCAAAAATTTTGTACAGACTGTTTTACTGTTGAAAATAAATATCCACATCCACCAGCCTTACCAAGAGATAGAACTAACCAAATTAGTCAGCAGGAGAATGTGAAGAATTAGTATTGTACCATTTTATTAGCTACAAACTAGCAAATATGGCACCACTTTATTACCTATAAAAATATTATAGATGTTAATACGGTAGTAACTGATGTGAAACAATGTACTGAATCTATAATTTTAACAGATCTTGCTATGGTATGACTCAGCATACACTTTCCTGGGTTGCATCTGTAAGAGAGACAATTGGAGAGGAAAAGCTGTGCTTGGGTGGTGGTCTTATGACTAGTCCTAGACTGAAGTGCCAGCTGGTGCACGTCTTTTTGGCAGCCACTCAAGCTGTTGTTTTGTTTTGGCAGCCCTTGTAGCCAGAGCATGCTGCTTTCTCAGTTCAGACTGATGGGAGAGACGTTGGTCCAAGGGTGTATTTTGTCACCCTAGGGCTAGAAAATTCTAGCTGTGCAGAGCCTGCTGTGTTGAAAGCCCAGTGTCCGTTGTCAGATTCATGTCTGTCTTGCTGTGCCTCATGTAGGACCTTGAAGGAATGCTGCCTCCATCCTATTTTGAAGTCTTTCATTTTTGCCATTCTGTGAAGGTATTAACTCCCTTGGTAAGCCCTGCAAGTGGAGAAGAGTTGACTTCAGCAGAGCTATGCTCATTCATAGAAGATGGGTATATGACTTTTCTTGTGGAAGTTGCCTTGCTTTATGGTTTCTTTGTCTTAAAAATGTACCTTTTGATCACTCATCTCTGTGTGTAGATGCAGATCGATTACATGTGCAGTGGAATACTTCAGCAGGACAGAAAAGGTCTCCTAACTATTTAAAATAGCTTCATTTTATTCTTCTCTTTCTCATCTTTTCTCTGCTTAGAGTGTTTATCCTTTGGGTATTTGCCTTTAGATTGACTGTTCTTTTTTTATCTGTCAGTATTGGCTTTTTGGGCGGGTTGTTCAGTTTGTTCTTCTGTTTCTTCTTTCTGAAAACTACAAAACACTCAACTACTGCTTTTTTAAAAATACACTTTTTTAAAAATAAAAATATGAGCTATCTTGATTCTCACAACAAGCCATTTGGATATTTTTCAGACCATTATTGGTGGCTGCTTTATACTCTAATTTTGTGGAGCTTTGAAAAGACATGCCAGGCAAATCAGTTCTGTAAGTAGCTTTTCCTAGTGCTCTTGGAGCCTACAGAACCAGTTTACTTGAAAGCCACAGGTATGTGGGGGTTGGTGTGGTATTTGTAGTAAATGTTTTTAAAATAAATAAGCCAGCGTCTTGTCGCTTAAGGTGGAAAGAAGGCAAGCCAGAATTTGCAGGGAACTTGAAAACCTCCTGTTTTTTAATGCTCAACTGAAGTTTCTAGTAGAAGTTCAATTTCTGGGTGTGTCTGAGTCCTGCCACTGTGACAGACAGGCTCCATTTTAGGGCTGTGGGGTAGGCAGCCAGAACCACTGCCTGCTTCTCCTGTGCTTTGCTTCCCAGCGCCATATGTATCTTAAATGACACTGTGATGGTGAGTGTGATGGATTGGTACTTTCAATCCAATGTCTAATGGGTATGGAGTCAAAAAAGTATTTTTCCTTACTGGCAGTTTTGATAGAATAAAGCGTATATTGAATGACAGATAAGAAAAGGACTTGTCCTCCTGAGAATTTACTCTCCTGATCCTGATCACTCTGGCAATATCTTGGTGCTGTGAAGCTCCTGAATTTGGGCTACTGTTCCTGCTGCTGTGAGTGCCCTGCAACTTGTCTACCACAAGGCAGCTCTTCTGGAATATTAATTCTGGATTAACTCTTTGTGGGGTTGCTCTTCTCCTGGAGTAAGTGTGGTTTTTTCTGAGTATCTTCACCCACTTCCTGTGCAGATTAAGTAATTTCAGAAGGCGGCAGTCATAAACCTTTAGTGAGGAAGTTAATAAAGGATAGATGCTTCATTTCAAATTCATGCTCTACCTTATTCTCCATTAACTGCACGTTTAGACCAGCCCTGAAACTCAACTAGTTCTCTAGGGCTGCCATTCTAAGTCTATCTCATCAGGATCCAGCTACATGTTCAAAATGACAAAACATTATGTTTTCTTACAAGATGGGAAAAAAGTCTTTGTGGATAAAGAACAGAAGTTGAAAGTTCAAGTCTTGGCTTTTTTTTTTTTCCTTGGTTTTACCACACCTTTGTGATTTACAACTTCCTTGCCTTCTCTGTCTTTCAATTGTCACTCTTACAAAACAGGCATAATATCTTCTGTTAACAGTCTTCAGGGAGATAATATTAATCAGAATCCACATATTACCACCCAGATTCCCAGTTGAGAGGAAGGGAGAGATATGAAGCCTGATGGATTGTCAGCCTCCAAACTCTGAGCCAGTTTTCCTTCCAGTTTGGAGTTGGAAATGAGAATTCAGCTTTCAAAACCAGCATCGTTCTTCAGTGCTTGTTACAAGTAGTGGGCACTTGAGAAAGCTGGTATTTTTAAAAATGCTGTTGCTGAGTACTTGAATAAAATGGATTTATTTTTTTTATATGCAAACACACACACTCTAAATATTTGGTTTTATAGTACAGGTGCATAGATGAGCACTCTTCCCTGATGTCTGACTCGGTGAAAGAAGCAGGAGGGAGAGGAACAGGGAAAGGACAAAAGCAGTCTCTTTAGCTGCTGAAGAGCCAGGCTAATTGCCTGTCAGTGGTCACAGAGGTCAATCACACAGGGTTTGGTGGCAATCCATAGATAACCCAAGGAATGTGTCTAAACTGGAATATATATTTTCTCCTGTACATAACAAGGAAGGAGCAGAAACACTGTTTTCCAAAACCCTATACTTATTTCATTTCCTGCTTGCTTTATGTTGCAGGTGTTTTTCCAGGTCGGATCACCTCGCCCTCCACATGAAGAGACACATCTAAATATCAGTCAGCTTGGCATGGATGTCATCTGGGCTAAGTGTTGTGAGATGGAAGTGGAACTCAAGTTACAACGTGCTACCTTACAGGAGAAGAGAACTTGATCCCGTGTAATCCTCTGTACAGGGACCACATGCTCACGCTGTCATGCACCCAGTTACACTTCAATACCTACATCGGTTCTTTTATGCCTTGCCCCAGCTGGATGGGAGAAGATGCAGGCGAGGAAATGGTATAGAGGTGAAGTCAGTGAAAAAGAACAATTGCTTACAGTACTTCATCCCTCTTGGATTTGTTTCCTGTTTTTGCCAATGGAAATCAAAGAAAACAGAGAAGGCTTCCCTGCAGGTGGACGGCAGTAGGAGGGGCTTATCTAACTTGCCTCTCAGTGCAACTCAGTAGAGGAATATGTCGTCTTGAAGTTGCATATTTGTAGCACTAACTTTCTTTTTAAATAGATGGGGGGAAAACAATGACCTAGAAAACCAAATCCCAGTTTGGTAGCCAAAATTAACCTCTTGGTTTTTTTGTTCTTTCTCTGAGAATTCCTAATGTTCAGTGCATCAGACTTCTCACAGACACTTCGACCTGTCTTGGTTTTGGTTCTTCTTCCTAGAACTGAGCTATTGAGATCATTTTAAGTCGATACCGGTGGCCTTAATGGCAGTAGACTGTGGAGTGACACTTGTGACACAAACATCCTCTTTTTGGCCTGAGTTTATGTAGACTTCATGGAGGATTATAATTTTGTTGGTTGTTTTTATTTTATTTTATTTTTTTTTGGCTATTGCACAACATATGCACTAGGGACTCTGGAAGCTGCTGCCACGATGGCTAAGTAGCCAAGGGATAAACCCCTGAGATACAGCACCTAATATCTCTGTAAGCCTCACCTTATTGCCATAGCTAGGACTTCTTGTTTATTTTTTGAACAAAAAAACTTTAAAAGCTTGTTTGGAAGCTTAAACCTTTTTTCTCTTTTCTTCACAAACAAGTGGTCTTCAGAACTCCTTGTCTTCACCTGGATATCAGTCTGGGACTGGCCACACAGGCATGACTACAGGATTCCTTCCACGTCATGTGAGCATGTTAGCCACAACCCACGGTGATTTAGTGGTGAATTATGTTGCTTTTTCTTGCAGTTCTTCTATTAACCAATTTAAAACATTAGCCTTTTGTTTTGTAAAGAGCACCTGCAGACGTTTTAATTTAAACCTGTTTGTTGAGCATCTTCCACACAAAAAAAAAACCCAAGCCAAAAATCCTACTCCAGTCTCTGAGTAGGAGATCAAGAACCTCTTCCAAGTACAATGGCTTCATTCAGCATTAGCCCGTTAAAGAAATTATCAAAGTCCTGCTTTTCTTTTCATCAAGTTGATGCTGTAGCCCACTCCTATATGAAAAAATGTAACCATGTGAGCGGTGAAGGAAGGGATTTTACATACAGCAGTGAGGCATTTCCAAATGATTGGTCTGAAGTGTTACTAACCTAGAGGTCCATTTTGGCCTACGGTGTGAATCATCAAGCAGAAGTGGAGGTCTCATGCTTATCCTTCCGTCATATTGATAATTTGATTTCTTTGGCTCAAAGTGGATTAAAGTCTTCATTACAAAAGGAAAAAAAACCTAAAAAAATGTATTGCCATAACTTGTATTTGAACCTATTTGGCACTGGCCCTGACTCCAAAGACTGCATTTAGGACCATAAAAATGGCCTGTGCAAGCAGGCAGGTGGTCATTAGGTTGTATATTTTGTATATTCTGGGACCATCCCTACAAGATGTGTCTAGAAATGAAACAAAATAGCGCGTGGTCCACAAATGGTTGCTGCTCTTTTATAATGTATTAGCCAACTGCCCTTCTCTGACTGTTTTGACTCATTGACTGTTAAATATTTCCCTTAATTTATGTTTTGGGAGGTAAAATTGTACTCTTAGGGAGAAAAAGAGCAAACAAGAAACTCAATAGATGTTTTTAAGAGCTGTCACCGGGATCCTTGGCACTTGAATTCTCAGCATTTTGCAACCTTTGGTTCCAGTGAGAGATTGAATTTATTCAAAAGATGCTGGTTTTCCTCACAGTTTTCACAAAACACTGTGACTGTCAACTGAACACTTTGGGGACAGGGGGGAAATACGATGTCTGGCCCATATGGCATGAAATATGGACCAAAATCCAACCATCTTTTAGGGACAACGATGTAATATTCGTGATAAAAGCATGAGAGAGGGTGAAAGAAAGTCAGGAACAAAGAGAGAGAGAAGAAAAATTGAATTTATTCCAAAGATTTAAAACTAACTATACTCTATATGTGTATATATATATGCTTTTATATATATATGTATACATTTAAAAATTGCAGAGCACTGCTTGCTGACAATCTCGTATTTCTCTACTTCTGTATTTGCATACTTTTTATGGCCATTCCACCCAGCTGTTCCACTGGGACTGAGGGCCCTAGAATCCAATTTGTGTTGGAATATATAGAGCATCCTGCCAGATCACAGAATCACAGAGTATCCTGAGTTGTAAGGGACCCACAAGGATCAAGTCCAACTTCTGGCCCTGCCCAGGACACCCCAAGAATCCCACCATGTGCCTGAGAGTGTTGTCCAAATGCTCCTTGAGCTCTGGCAGGCTTGGGGCTGTGACCACTTCCCTGGGGAGCCTTTTCCAGTGCCCGACCACCTTCTGGGTGAAGAACTTTTTCCTAATGTCCAGCCTGACCCTCCCCTGACACAGCTCCATCCCATTCTCTTGGATCCTGTCACTGGTCACCAGAGAGCAGAGATTGGTGCTGCCCCTCAGGAAGATGTCTAATGGGAACTGAAACCTCAGCTGTGTGAAACTGTAGAGCATCCAGTGAGTGCATTAGATTAAAAAAAGTATAAGAGAATCCTAGAATTTCCTTACTGTAGTGTCCTAAAATTTATGCTCTCAAATTCTCCGCTACAATATTCATTGGCTGTGAACCTGCATAAATATCCTGCTTTGTCATCTGAACACACCTGCCTTTAGACGTGCTATCAGTAGTATAGAAACCTTAATTATTAAGTGATGGTTTAAGCACCAGACTCTAAATTGGAAAAAGTCAAGCAAGACTGTTTTTTAGTTCCAGTTGTCATTTACGGTCTTGTTGGCATCTTATTTAAATAAGCCAGAACAAGGGCCCCAGGGGAAAAAAATGCTGAAATATCTCTTTACTTTGTTCTAAAGGCAGGCCTACATCTAAATCCTGGATCCAAATAGCCTAAAGAACATAGAAAAAAGGGGGGTAAAAGGCAGATTTCAAATTTCTCAGGCTTTATAGCGGGTCTTGAACTCTGAAGCCAAATTTTGAGCTTTGGAACCACCTCTTACGTTTGAAAAGGGAGATATTTTTCAGCTGTATATATGGTGTACTCAGTCAATCTCTTGACTTCAGTTTTTGGGTGCTCATATGCAAGTGTCTTAGTCATTACTAAAATTTTGAACCATAACTTTGGTATTTTATTGAAGGAGTCTCCATTTTGGAAAGGCATAATTAGTGACACATTCCAGCATTGTTCTTTTTACAATGACAAGTTTTGTTTCTTTGCAGATATTTTAAGCTGTACACTTCAAACTTGTGTAGTCTGTTATAGTTGGTTCCTTTTTGGGCCTGTGTCTCCTTGCTAAAGTTGTACAGTTGTTCTCTCTCTGTAAATTATGAGTAGAATCAGACTAAAGGGGAAGGGCTCTGTGTAAGGCTTCTTGAAAGCAAACCCATAAATAGATGATTTGGTGGCAGTTGAGGACTGAGTTATCCAGCTGTAGAAAGGAGAAGCTTTACCTTGATTCCTTCCATGTGAGATTTATGCCTATTTGCAAAAGAGAAGCCATTATAAGAAAGTTAGATTGTGGTTTCCAAGGCCGTGGAACTATAGGATGAAAACAAATTGAGCTAAAAGTCTCACAAAATAGTGTACACAGAGGAAGCAACTAAAACAAATGTGAGTTTTTGTGATTAGCTAAATAATATTTTGGATCAGAGCAGTCAATCATAGAATCATGCATGCAGAAAGGGGCCTCCAGAGGCCATCTTAGCCAACCTCTAACTAGAGCTGGTTGCTCGCAGCCATATCCAGCTGAGTTTTAAATATCCCCAAGAATGGAAATTCTACAACCTCTCTGTGCAAGCTGTTCCAATATTTAACCACTTCTATGGTAAAAAAAAATAAATTCAAAACTCCCCCAAGTAGGGATTTTCTATGTTCAAACCTGTTTTCAGTGCCTCTTCCACTGTGCACCTCCAAGAAGAGTCTGGCTTCTTCTCTACAGTCTTGGCTAGGTATTTGGAGATAGCAATAAGACCTACGCTTACCCTTCTCTTCCTGAGGCTGAATCATGTCTCTCAGCCTCTCTTCATCCATCATGTGTTCGATTACCTTCATGGTGACTCTCTGCTAGACTTGCTCCCATATGTCAATCATTTTCTTGTAATGGGGAGACCAGCACAGAATATTCCAGGTCAAGATGTGCTTCACATGTTACAGTGTTGATATAATTTATTTTTTCTGGATTTTTCCATTACCTGATTGAGACAACTTATAGTCAAGATTCTATTTTGAAAACTGACTAATAAAAAATAATTTAGGAAGCACCAGAATAAATAGTTTTCTAATCAAGTTTGCTGAATCTGTGTATAAAAATATGCTTATAGAAATATACTTCTGTACTGCCAGCTTGAGGCCTGGCAAGCAAAATTCTCTTTTTCTCAACATGATCATTGATGGTTCACTTTGAACTAAAAAAATTTATTGTTTCATTTGTACTGTATCAAATATGAAGACACATGATGCTGTATTTTAGTCACTTCTTACACTAAAACAATACTTCAGTGCATCTTTGTTCTGTTTGGTTTTCCCCTTAGGAGAAACATAGCAACATAAAATATCACATATGTTTTATAAAGATTGCTCTAAAAGTGGATGGCAGAATCCAGAGTATTTTTCATTTTCTCTTAGTTGTTCTTTTTCAGTAGCTAGTACTCAGTCTAGACAATTACATTACCTGGCTAAACTGGCAACTGAAGTGAAATTCTAGATTCTTTCAGTGTCTTGGACGAGGCCCTGAGCAGTCTGATCTAACTAATCTTTCTTTAAACAAAGGGTTGAATGTTGGATTAGGTGACCTCCAGAAGTACCTTCCAATATTAATTTTTCTGTGTTTCTATGATTCATTTCACAGCTCTCACTGATTAAATGTGTACTGGTTCTATTTCTTCATGGCTTTGTGCTGATGGAACAGACTAGGGCAGGTCTGTAGGTTTTTTCTCAAATTCTGAGAGTTTCATCCTTGTTAAACTTTATAAGGTTTCTTCATGAGGGAGACCTAGAGAAGAAGAAATCTAAAAAAACTCCAAACCCTTAGCAAACCAGTTGGAAGCAATATCATACCTTGAGATGTGTCACAGCTGCAGGGACCAGCCAGATATTACAGAAACAAGTTTGCTAGCCTGCAAGACCCATGTGATGTCTCAGAAACGGTTTCCAGGACCTGAAATCTAAGCCAATGTATTTCTACAAAGGTGAACAATTTTTTTTCATTCATTCTTACTTTCCCCAGACTTTGTGGAACTGCTATTTTTTTGGGGTAGCACATTTTCACTTATTGCATGGGAAGCACTGACCAAACACAGGTGGGGAAGAAGAACCTGAATGCAAGAGGATCCCTCAGGTCCTTGCTTTCAGAATTGTTTTAACTTCAGGCATAAAAAATTAGCTAATCACTAGGGTGTATAGCTAAAATGGAGTTGATCAACATGATTGTTGCAGTGATTGAGTATATCTTAGCTGTGACCTTTCTGGTATCTACAGAATCAGGCTTTCTCCTTCATTTTTATCTGACCCTGGACAATTTGGGGTTTGTATCTAATATAATGGTTGCTCCTCCTATTTAACACACTTTATTTGTCTGTGTACAAAAGAGGTGGTAATTGATACTTTTGACAAAGCTGATGAAGTCAAATTTCCTTAAGTGTTTCCCTTCCTCTTAATGTATGTGAAAATCTTTAAATTTAAAAAAATTAAGAAGAGGAAAATTTTGTAAATAATTTAATGTTACTAGGCCAGCACTCAGTGGATCAAGGGCTTTTACTCTTGATTTCATTCAGGACTTGGCACATTCTGTCATTCCATCCAGTAAAACTGTTTTTGAGCTTTCATATCCTGGGCGATGCTCTAACCCAGAACTCCTAAAGTACTTTTTGCTGATTTCAGATAGAATTGCACTTGTAAAGATATCTACATACCAAGAAAAAAACCAATGCTTGATGATAACTATTTAACTCTGTCTTGAAAAAATTGAAGTATTTTTCTCCCAAGATATTACAACTACTCATTGACAAGTCTTGCCTGTCTTTCATTAGCATTTAAACTACACCTTCATGGATGATCTTTTCCAGATCAAACTTGGATATTCTTCTTCCTTTTGTCACACTTGTGTCTCTTTTTATTACTAGTTTAGGGATGACTACTGCAGTCTTTCTCCTCCACAGCTCTGCACAGGCTTCATGGCAAGATTTAGCATTGTAAGAATGGTAGGATCTGGTCTGCCAGGTACTAAGATCTGTGTCGTAAAGGTGAGAATTTCCTCCTCCCTTAGAGGATGAAGTCTTGAGAATACTTGTGCTATATGAGTTATATATATAATGATATAGTTGTATATATAAGTTATATACATTAAAATGTGGAGATGGGGAGTAGACTGCCTTTATCACCTCAAGAATGAGTTTCCCTACCTGAAAACTTCCAAATGCAGGCGTCATTTTAGAAACAGGGTTTTATAGTTTTCCTTAATGCTTGTTGATGGTATTTTTGGTGTAATAATTGAAATTGGAACTCTGTGGTTTTCAAAATGAAAGCTTTGATGATTTTTTTTTTTTAAGTGCTTTGGTCCTAACTTCTATATACTGCCAGAAAACAGGTTCTCCACCCTGTCTCTGTGTGGGTGTGGATGTTCAACAGTATACTGTATATACCTACACAGAAGAGCAAAATGAGCTACTGACTTACAGTTTGTAGTAGCCAACTGTGCCTATTGCTTTCATTTAGGGAGGGCACTTGCTGTTGCCACTGCGTTTTAGGAATCACGTCAGCTTCTGTAGGAAAGTTTTCAACAGTGCTGGGAAATACATGTTGCTGTGTACTGTGAATGAGTAGGCTGCAAATTCGGGGATTGGGAGGGGAGGTGGGAAGGGAGGGGGATGAGGGCTTCGCATGTACACACTAAAAGGGAACTAGAATGGACAGAAACATGGCAATTTTAGCCTTTATTGTTGGGCTCTCGGGGAAATGAAAAGCTAACATGCAGTCCCTGGAAGGCCTGATGGCTGAAGGGCTGGTCTTTATGTTTTGCAACATACGTTTTACCCATCACTCTGTATTTAAATCCCCAGACCTGTCAGATTCTGGAAGTAGATCAAAACACTGGTTTAAACACTACTTTGTTACCAAGGCCGTGTCTCTGCCAGGGAAGCTGCCCTACATTAAAATATCAGTCTAGTTAAATCACTTTGTAGCTGCACTTGTTATGTGATTGCCTGGATCAAGTTTGCGTTGGCATCCTATGCAGTTAAGCTGAAGTGTAAGAAATGCTTCAACTAATTAAGATACCTCTACAGGAAGGTTCTTGCACCAATTTAAGGTTTTGAAATCACTGCATATAAACCATAACAGCTTTCCTCTTAGAAACAAGGCCTTAGTTTGGCACGTCTGCTCATCTAGTTAAAAAAATAATAATGCAGGCTGAGATTTCTTTTTCTTTGCTTTGCAAAGTGACCTGTTTTCCCTCTTGTTTTTTGAAACTTTTCTTGCTCTCTACCACATATTAGATTTTTGTTTGGGGAATTTTTCTTTGAGAACAACAACAACAACAACAACAACAACAACAAAATGTATGAATGCTCCCTATTTAAAAAAAAAAATAAAAAAAAAAACAAAAACAAAAAACCACAAACAACATTGCTTGAAGGACTTTCATTTTGCACTATAATTTTTCTTTTACCAGATGTGTCTGACAAGTGCATTTCGGAGATGCCCTCGGTCACGTTCTCTCAGGCCTACTCTGGTATTTCTAATATATCACAGAAGTACCCAATCTTGTAGCCCTCAGTTCTGCCTTTTTTTGACATTTTATTTTTTTTAAGCTTTTTATATATATATATATATATAAATATATTACTTTGTCAGTTTTTTTGCTGTACAAAAAGTCTTAAGATTTAAAAATATTATTTGTATTATATGATGGTGGTATGTTAATGTTACAAAATTATTAATGAAGAAAAAATTTATTTTTGTTACTGGTCTGTTTCATAATTCTTTTTTAAATTGGTATATTGTAAGATATCTATGCAAAAATGTTATGTGACGCATTTTTATTTAAGAATGTAATATGTGTAATAAACAGTAGAATGTGTTTGGCCCGACAGTGTTTAGTGTGCCTTGTACATTATTTCTTTATGAAAACTTCTGTGAAGAGTGAAATGGCTTTTGGAGTATCAATTAAGGAAGGCTATGGTTCTGTGAACAGTTATTGACATAAAAAATACAACTTCTAAGCGTGCTTTAGCCTATCAGATTTCTGGATTTAAATAATTTATTTTTAATGTATTTCATAACAGTTCAAGTGTTGCTTATATTCATACTGTGTCACATGTTGCTTTTGGAAAAGATGCTCAGGAAGGAAGTTCTTATTCTTAAAAGCTGACCGAATTTGGCTTGTAATCCTGCTTCTTTTGGAGTCAGCGATTTCTGTTATTTGATAGTTTACACTTGTTGAAGATTTCAGCCAGTATTATTTTTGTAAAAGACACAGAGAACAGTTGTATTTCATTTTCCATGCTTAGCTTTACAACATTTGTCAGTCAGTGGTCAAAACAGGACTAGACTTTGAGGCTCCTGAGGGCTTGTGCTGCGCTCTGGTCCGTGTGTCAGGCTGTCTCACAGGAGTGCAGCATTGTTCTCTTTCCCCGCCTCAGTCATTTAGTCTCCCTCGTTAATGTCTGCAAAATTGCAAGCACAATTGAATCCACCTGGATGCTCAAGTACTAAAAATGTATTTAGGCAGTAAAAACAGTTATTTTGAGCACAATTACTTCTGGGTGTCATGACATAAAATGAAATTACTTTTTCAAGTCAGGCCAATGTCCCTTTAGGTTTTTGCTGCCTTCTGCTCACACACTGCAGCAACCTCAGTGGGCATTGCAGCAGGACGTTCTGTAGGGCTCATCTGATGCCAGCTGGCTGGGTTTCATTGCTGGGACAACATGCCTCACTTGCTCTGTTGGGAAACCTGCTAGGATTGTTTCTGTCAGGGACAGACAGAGGATAGGATTCCCCTCCTGACATCTGCATCTAGAAGTCAGATGATCACTCTAGCCTGCCCATTTATACTCCCTCTGTAGCTAATGAAGAGGGACATATCCAGAGGTAACTCACTCCAGGGGATGAGTTGAAGGCTAAAGGAGCTGGGGTGTTGTTAAGCATTTCTGGAAAACCGTGTGGTCACGTTGGAGGACAATGAAGAAGTGATGTCCATGGCTGCTTTGGTCGCTCAGGTTGTACCAGGTGTTTAATGATGGACGTAATTTGTAGTGTTTGGGTGTATCTTAACCAACAGCTTTTGAGCACTGAAAAAGGGCTCAGCACTGGTCCAAATTTTGGGCTTGTGTTCCAAATGGTCAAAACTGGACCATGCTCTGTCTGCTTCAGTGACAGTAGTATGTGAGTGATTGAGACAGTGAGCTGTCTTAGCTGAAAAAAATGGTCTCTTTGTGGATCGAAGTATTTGTATGATGTAAGTATGAATGGAGTTATGTTCGACAGACTTATTTCTGCAAATAGAATTTTGACATTGTAACTTTTTTTCTTGTAAAGACAAGGTCTAGGTTCCTTTACTTTCTCTCTTCCTTGAAAACCTCAGGAAGCTTTTAACATCTCACCTACCTTGGTCTTTCTAACAGTTGTATATTATATGTCTGTACATCTAGACAAAGATACTTCTGGTGTAAATTAGTCCTTTGCTCTCCACCTGTGAGAGGAACTCCCAAAGACTTCTGGAAGAACCTTTTGAAGGGCAGCACAGCCTGAAACCCAGCTGGAGGGATGATTATCATTTACAGGTAAGCATATAACCAGGTTGTTTTCCAGGAAGTTTCAGAAAATGCAATGCTTTGCTATCGAACACTTCCTCTTAGTAACAAGTATGTTATTAGTCTGCAGTAATAGCTGTGAGACACTTCCCTGGGCTGGAGGCCAGGGAAAGGACAGAAAGTGAATGAACTCCTCCTCTTTGAAATTGTTCAGTAGCACACAGTCACACACCTTGGGCAACTCCCACTGTTTGGTACAGTTTTCTGAGGAAAGAAAAATTAATTTACTTCTAGAGTTAAACTGTATATGAGCCTTCTGTTGAGCTCATCTGCTGCAAACTCACCATGTGCAAACTTTGCATGACTTCTCAGATACAGAGTCATAGAACGGGTTGGGTTGAAAGGGACCTTAAAGATCATCTGGTTCCAATCCCCCTGCCATGGGAAGGGATGTCACGCACTAGGTCAGGTTACTCAGGGCCCCATCCAGCCTGGTCTTGAACACTGCCAGGGATGGGGCATCCAAACCTCCCTGGGCAACCTGGTCCAGTGCTTCACTACCCTCTGAGTAAAGAATTTCTTCCTAATACCTAATCTAAGCCTGCCCAATTCTAGTTTAAAGCCATTACTGCTTGTCCTGTCACTATCTGCCCATATGAAAAGTGTCACCATGCTTTTTATGAGCCCTGTTAAGGTACTAAAAAGTTGCAGTGAGGAAAGCCTTCTCTTTTCCATACTGAACAACCCCAGCTCTCTTAGTTTTTTTCCCCTCTTTTTAAATTTTTTTTTTTTTAAATTATGATTTTTATTTTTGGCTTTACTCACCTTTTTCTAATGAGAGTAAACAAGGAGAGCAGTAGTAAATGTGAATGAAAGCGAAGATTTGCCACCAGAATCATGTTATTTTACTGCTTTTTACAAATACTTGTAATACTTCTGGGTTTGATTGTTTTTTTTAAGACGTCAGTTTTGATATTAAATAAACAGTTTTTTATTAACAGTTTCTGACCACCTGCCTGGATATCTTTCCAAAGGCCTAGTCACAAGCCCTATCTGCTGACTGAGAGCTCGAGTGCCTCATCATGTGCCTCTGTGGTACTGAGAAGGTTATTGGAACAATTATTTCCAGGGGCCTTCTGTGTCCATGGCTTGTCCATGGACTTCACTTTTCTGGAAATCTCTTGTCTGAAATCATGACAGCCACATCCTATTTTTACAGAGCCTTCCTCACGTACCCCTGTGCATGGTTTCAGATTCATTGTCTGCTTCTGTCAGTTTAATGTTCACTGATGGAGAGGCAATAAAACTGAACAAGACGAAGATGCTGCAGCTAATTAGTCTTGAGGTTAAAATTCTTCAGGACTTTGAATACTCTTCCAAACTCAGTCAAATTTACCTTTCTCTGCTGAATTTCTGCTGGGCTTTTTGGGGGTGCAGACTGAACAAAAGTATCTAAAACAGGTAGAACAGGAATTCAACTTGCGATCCTCAAGTAACTTGGAGTATGGGAACTGGAAAGCAGAGTCTCACTCCAGGCAAATGTTTGCCTTCTGATTTGAAGATCTTACCTAGTATTTCTATTTTATTGAAGTAATCAGGAGGCCCTTCTCCTCTCAGGATTCGGTCTAGCTGGTGTCATGAAACCTAGGACCAGTACTAATCCCACAAGTAAAGAGAAGTGGAGTTGAGTGATGATACCATTTTGAAAGCGTTTTGGAATATTCAGGCAGGATCTTTGAGAAATGGGAACTTTCCTGCCCTTCAACAATAGCTTCTTACCCTTGCAAAATAAATACAAGTACCTAAAATTCAGTGCTGAGAATCTTGGCCTTCTCAGGTGAATATTTTGGTCCCAAAAATAGATGTTTCTTTCCACCTCTTTCCTGTGACCCTGAAATAGTGTTGCTGTCTTACAGTGCAGAAGGAGCTGCTAGAAAGAAGGTAATTTGGAATAGGAAGGAGGGCACGGCCCTCACGATCGAAGAACAACACCTGATGCTGTGGGAAACAGTGAGAGCTGACAGTGTTTAACCTAAATACAGTTCATGAGCTGTGGCACAGAACAGAAGGACTCAGCTACAGATCTTTGTCTCCATGTAAAGTCATATGAGGAGCACCAAGGCATCACCTCAAACACCCTGCGATCCCAAGTAATGGTTATCAATAAACCCTAACTGTTTCCATTCTGCTTATATTTTCTGATGCGTATCTTGCAAGCATTTCCCCAAGCCGTCTCGGCCCACTCCTCATTTCTCTCCTTTGCCATGCTTTTATGCTGCCAGAGGAGAGTTTCCCTTCGCGGCGCTGTGGAGAGCAGGCCCCGCAGCAGGCCCGCGCGGGCGCCTCACGGCCGAGGCCCTGCGGAGAGCGCGGGGCCCTCAGAATGGCGCCTTTCTCCCCTCAGGTGTCCCGGCACAGCCAGCCTGTCCCGTCAGCTGCATTTTGGCACCGACTGCGGGACCAGCCCTGCCCAAGGCCGCGGCAACTGGAGGGGGTGCCATCAGCAGCAGGAGCATTGAGGTTGAAGGGAAGCACAGGATGACGTGTCCCCCCATCAGGTGGGTCCTTTCCCGGTACATGGAAGCCATGCTGCCCTCTCCCTGTACAGTGGTTCTGTCACCCCTCTTCCGCCACCCCCTACCTCACTCTGTTGGGGTCCCCCATTGGAAAGCTGTACAGGCTTTCTGCAGAGGCAGGAGGGGTTTTATTTTCACCAAAGAATTATAAAATGTAACCAAAGAATTATAAAATGCGACCAAAGAATTATAAAATGCTGCGATGCTCTTCGTGGTGGGCATTGCTATTACCCTGCTTTTCTATCAGCATTTCTGATGCTGGGTGCCTGCTCTCCTGAGCAATGGTATGGATTGAACTCAGCCACCGAGGCATCCACAGGTCACATTTTCATTAGTAAACTCAACACAGAGCCATGGTCTAGCCATGCCTACTGTTAAATTTTTGGTATGGCCCTGTCAGAGACCCACCATGGCCCTGCCTGGGTGGGGCCCAGGGCCAGTGGGTGCTCAAAGGCACACACACAGGCGCTGTTTTGGGAGATTGTGTGAGGAAAGATGAGAAATTTCAGCGGTGTGAGGTGTAAGCTGTGCTGAGCAGGCAGCCCCAGGAGGCTCCAGGTGTGTTTCTGTGTCCACATGGGCACTGCCAACTTTGCCACACAGCGCCATTCCCTCCAGCAGCTGCTCTCGGGCTCTCCCGACAACCACAGCTGTCTGTGAGGGGAGCGCCACGAGATCACAGGAACTGTGTCACTGTGACCAGGTATTGACCAAAATTAACTGCTCTGCGGCGTGACGAGTAGCTGCCCTGCTTTCTGAACGCTGGGCCACCTCAGCTTGGTGCCTCAGATATCCAACATGGTGCTTCCAGATGTCAGCGGTGCCAGCAGCACCGGGATGGCTGCCAGGCTGGGCAGGCCTCCTCCTTCCCTGCCACTGCCTGCACTGGGTGCTGCTGGCAGCGAGAGGCAGGCACATGCTCCAGAAGGAAGCTGACCCACGGCGGTGGGCAGGTGAAAAAAACATCCAGAGGCTGAGCAATTCTGTTCAGCCCCAGAGCAAAAGACCAGCCCCTGGGTAGCTGCTGCCTGACAAACTTAACAAGGGCAGCTTTCTCTTTGACGTTTGTGGGAGTTGCATTATATACAGATCAAAAGGAGAATGTGCCCCTAATTAATCAGAAATCACTGTCAGTGAGTCACTGTGTCAAAAGAGTTTAGGCCAATTATCCTTCACTTTTCAGAAGTGCCTTATTTCCACACAGGGAAGGACTTGCTTGGAAGCTGCTTAAACAGATGAAAAGTAGTCAACAACTCTGAGAAAATTGCTTGTATGTTTGTGTCAATTTAATAGAGAAATGTACACTCAGATTTAAATGCCTTCTTGCTTTTTTTTTTTTTTTAACAGAAGAGAAAGGGAGGAAGAGGACAATGAAGACAAAACATTCAAAGAAAAACTCAATTCAAGTTGGATTTTGAATAGAGCAAGATGTTATGAGCAGGTGTATGGCCGGGAACTGTACGAGGATGTGGAAGTGCCAGATTGTACCTACACCACTGCAGACATTTTAGGTAAACATAAATAGCATAAGTACAGAATGCCCACGGAATTCACTTGCTCCATGGCTCTAGCAGACACACAAAAATATGTTAATATCTGTGTAGACATTTGCCTGGGTGATTCTGCTGTGGAAGCCTAGTGCTGGTTTCCTCTTTCCATGGGGAGAATAGAGATGGTACACTTAACAGAAGTTCAAACATTAACGATAAGCAGTGGGGGAAGGGTTTCTACTGACAGTAGCCAGGCTCAAGTGGATGGTTTGTACTATCATTTGTTATTACTGAATTCTATGCTGAATCCAGTTTCTAGGAATTTACAGCCTAGTCTGCAGGGGACTTGAGTTGACTTTGACACTAAGTTGGGAACAGCATCTCTCCTTAACCAAAATCAATTCCATGTAACTCTAGCCATTGGTTACAATACCCTTTGCTGTAAGAACAGCAACTAATTTTTCAGTAAGGCACAGAGTAATTTATTTTTTCCTTGTGTTGATTTTTCTGAAAAGAATTTGTAAATAGTTTCAGAAAAATCTATGGTTCCAGGAGAAGGATGTGACCCTCAGACTGTGCCATAATTTTTATTCATCTGATTATGGTGTCAATTGTCTTACAGTGTGATGGAACTGAAAACAAGGAGAGTCTGATGCCAAAATCACTTTATGCTTATGAAGTTTTTTGTTTTGGTGGAAAAATTACGGCTTTGTTGGAATTGTGTGATGCATCACTCAGGGGCTGTGTGTAATCTGGAAAGGGCCAAGCATGTGCTCTAGAAGTGGATGAGCTCTCTGTCTCAGCAGGGCTTATTTCTTGTCACACAAAGACATGTAAATATTAGGGTGTGTATGTATTCAATGTTGGCTGAGGCCATGCTGATGTGATACTGATATGTATTTTGTGATGCCAGTGCACCTCTGCTCAGTCATCTGGAAAGGACGCAGTGCTAAGAATTCTCCATCAAAGTTGACTGTGCAGATCAAACATTTTGAGGACAGGGCAAGTAATACTAAGAATTTTTTTTTTGTGGAAAGCGGATCTTTTTTGCTGTATCCTTGAATCTCTATTGCCGTAAAAGACAAAAAAGTACCATGGTTATGTAGCACACTGTGGTCTAATGCACCGTGACCCACTTAAGGAAAAAAGAGGGTATGTATGGAAGAGATTGTATGTGATGTATCTTTGGGAATCCTTAAGGGCTTCAGTGCAAACTCCAGTCTCTTCCTTTGTTGAAGAATTGTAGGGTGCAGGTGTTAAGGTCTGTGGTCCATGTATATATATGTAAGAAAAGAAAAAGGAAATTAGGATATTTAGGTAGCAGTTATCCAATCCGCTGTTTATGGAAAGAGAGATCATTTCCAAAGAGAGGAAGATGTTAAGTTCCAGTGTGTCTGAGCAGATAGATTTTTATGGATCATTCTTCAGGGCTGAATACAGAAAGAAATTTCTTTTTCTGAGAAGTCATCTCTAGCCTGGTGTCTGACCTAAAGACCACTAAAGCTACCAGGTAGGTTTTCAACTTAAGTAGCACTTAAACTGCAACCTTAATTCTCGGTCCTGAGTATGGAGATCTTTTGATTCATACAAAACCTTTTGTATTTTGCCATACACCAAAAAAAGATTTTTTTAAAAAAAGACACCAACAAAAGTGCTAAAAGGCAGCCAATATAGTTTTAATACTTCTGTTGGCACCCATTATTTTTGCCCCATAAGTAGCAGGCTCCTGCCGTGGCTCTGCTCTTCCACACAGTTCTGATTTTAATAACAGGAGGAGGTATAGGGAGAACGTAACATTTTCTGGAGGGGACCAGTCCATGCCTCAGCATTACAAATGTAGCAAATTAACAGCGTTCTCCAAGAACTGCTCCCTTGTCTGATGGCAGCCCAGAGTGCTCTATTTCCTACAAAACCATAGTTTATGACCAATGTGCTGGTCAGATGTTACACGTACATTCATGGAGGTAGCAATGGAGACATTTTCCAAACTTTACACAGACTTTTTCTTTCCATTTCTTTTTTAAAAAATGAATTATCAGTTCATCTCAAGTACTTATTTTTTCCTCATCTAACTGTCCCCAGCCCCCTCCTCACCTGTTAAGCTGTGTGAAGTCTTTCCAGCAAGACCTAAAGGCATGTGATATCCTCTTGGATTCATGTTTCATGTGGAATCTCAAGCTGAGAGAGGCCTCAGGATAGAGCCCTTACTGACAGGGGGATGGCAAGGCAGCCAGGATCGTGTAGGCGTGCAGAACTGAGGAACTGGGCCTGCTCAATATGTTTTTAATGAAACTATTAAATACAGCCATTGAATGAATAGAACTGATTGATATGGGGAGTTCCTAGTTCTCCCCTTCTATCTGCAGCCTTTTCAGTAGCAGAACAGAATAAAGAAGTTTAAAAGGAAAGTGGAACATGTATTTTCAAAGAAATGTTATACAAAATTGAAGCAAAATTCTGGATAAAAGAAAAACCGTTCTTTTGCTACAAAAAGCCTAGTAAGGTTTTTTCCATGTTCTTTCCACAGAAAAGAATCAAACCCTCTCTCACAGTTTCCAGTGAGCCAATGGAAGGTTCAGTAATGGAATAGCTGAAAAAAATTCAAAGTAGAAATTGTTTTTCATTATCATGTTCCTGACAGGGAAAAAATTGCTAGGAAAAATCAGCTGTCCCATTGCTTTTAAAAAAATAAAAAAGAAGGAAAAAAAAAAGAAAAACGAAAAAAGAAGAAAAGTGAGCTCTTGAGCTTTGAAATGTCTTGATGATAAAGAGGGGCATTTCCAAGGGAAAATGCAGCCCTTACCTAATTATGGAAAGGGGTTTGTGGCCACATAGCTCTGATCTCATTGCAGCATGCAGGACCAGGCAGCAAATTGTCTGCACTGGGTAGGATGTGGGTAGTCATGTCTTTGGATAAAAGAGTGCCTCCATTTCCACATATCTTCTTTCCCCCCCATCAGCATCTTAACTCTGTATCCAGTTCTAAAAGATAGGAACAGGGATGATGGATGACACTGAGGATAACTAAACTGAAATCACAGTGGTATATTCTGAAGCAGGGAGCTAAGCAGAGGAGTTTAAAAATAGGTAGATGGCCAAAATTAAGTAATATCAATGTCTGCCTACCACAAGCTTAAAAATAATAACAGGTGAAAGCAGAGTGTGTGACAATGGAAGGAGAACTTGATATAATAGGTATTCCTGGAGAATGAGGGAGTGTTAAAATACAACGGAATATTGTAGCACCATAATCTCTAAAGCAAGGACATGTTGGGTTGTGGAGTGAAAGGTAGGAAGAGGACTCTGCAGCTGCCAGACCCTTCTATATAGATAAGACTTTAGTAGACAAAGAAAACCAGGTAGTAAAATATTTTTCTATAAATGGCTGACAAGAAGCAACTGAAGTTAGGAGTGAATAAAAGGGACCACAGCATTACTGAGCAACCTTTTCTGTGTAAGCATTAGCATGCCAAAGAGTAGCTTGCGAATATTCAAATTCATAAAGGAAGAATTTTCTAATAAAAAGTACAAAATCAAATGGAGCAGCTAGTGAACAAGCTATAGAACTGCAAGGAAGGCTATTCAGAGCCTTAGGCTGAGCAAGGAAGTTTTTCCTGAGTAACTTATAGTGGTCACAAATAACATACAGTAGGTTTTAAACTCTAGATTATCTAATGACTGCTTCTCTACCTTCCCATGCCATACCCTAACTTTATGCTGAAATATTTTCTAAGATATTCTTCTTTCTGCTAGTCCTCTTTTTATCTTCCTCACACAATACTATTATGACAATAATCCAGCTGTGGATATCTGCAGAGGACTCCCACATCACTCTGCAGGCAATAGACCAGAATGCCTCAAAACATCCTTGAGCTGCTTAATCTTATACCTTGCACGTGCTACAATTAAGGGATCAAATTTGGGAGGTGTAGGAGGCTACTCCACAAAGTTTAAGGTCAAGTATTGGCACAGTTCTTTGTAGGAACAGATGTCCAAATGTCATGTAAAAGCTGAAAAAAAAAGGCAAACCAACCCCCAACCCTGTTTATTCATAGTTGCAACAGAGATTATGTGTATTTGAAAAATTACGTGGCCAGGGCGTGATGGACAATGGCCAACATTCTTATTCCGTAACTAGATTAGTCTTGCTGGCTCTCCACTAAATCCCACAAATATCCAAATTAATCTAAAGTAGTTCAGGACAGATTTTCTGTAACTCTCAGTTCTCTTTCTGGATCCTAAATAAATAGGTGCACAGTGTGCATCACATGAAGTGGGCAGTAAAGCCCACGAGCTCTGACCAGTCAACGAGAAAAGTGTATTTCAGAGTCAAACTCACTGGTGTCAGTGGAAAGTTTATTTCAACAGTGAAAGTGAATCAGAGTCCACTCTTGCCTAATCTGTTGTGAATGTTTGCGCTATTGATAGACTATTCTAGGATGATAAAGTGCAGGAAAAGGCATCAGGAAGAAAAGAATAGTAGTAGCTTGAAAAAACACTTGATTAATTAACCCCCCTTCCCCAGTTCTTACCTCTTCTCTTTGTTCTAGTGAACCGTCTATTTAATCAGGGAGTTTTCATCAGATGAGTGTTTTTTTCATATATAGGCACTTAGTCCACTGCTTGTCACAAATTTGGCTATCAGATCTTGGTAGTCTTCAAGATTTATTCCTCCTGTGGACAAACAAGTGGAAACCTTGTGATAAAATGAATCCCTTATATGAGTAACCCTTATAAAAACATGAGATTATCTTGAAGGAAGTGACTAGGTTCCTTTCAAGTATTGCAAGTGAAATACTGAATCCTCCAGTTCATTAATTACATTTCTAGAATTTTGTTCCCTGGAGCTGAGATCCAAAAATCACAGCTTCAATGCTAGGGCTGGATCATGTTTTTGTGAAAATCAGAATCATGCGTTGGCTCTACAGGCAACACATGCAGGCTCTAAATGTCTGATTAAAATATGAGACTTTTCTATTTAAATATTTTTAAAATATTGGCAATATTTTCCACATTTGCAACATGTGGGAGTATTTTTTGCCATGGTCGCAAACATTTAAAATTAGATGGGTATTCAAAATTTGTCCCAGAGACTTGGGAAGGATAAAGTTTTGCATGGTAGTTTTATTTCTTCTTTTGTTTTGTTTTATTTGCAATTTGTGCAGCTTCTTGGTGCTAATTTGTGGTTTTCAGAAAGTTATGTAATTAATTTATAGAAGATAAACAATTAATTAAAAAACTGGGTTCAGTCTTATGTGTACTTAGTCCTCATGCCTCCAGAGACTTTTAAATGGTTCAGAAATACAACTTCCTGTTAAAAATTTGGGAATGTGCTGCTATTTTTATAACTTATTCCTCCACCATATAATTTAAATAATTGTCTCCTTGCCCACCCATCATGTTTAGGCAAGAAAAGAACTTTGCACAGTTGCATTACATATGACAGGGAAAAAAGAAAAGAGGAAATGAAAGGAAAAAAAAAAAAAAGAAGAAAAAAAGAAGGTGCACAACCACATGCACAACCACACAAGTATGGAACTGCAGAAGAAAAAGACATAGTCTCCAGTTCCAGAAAAATCTTCCTGTTACTAAAGAGATGATTAATTGTGCTTGAAGTTAAGCACACACTTATGTGCCTTGCAAAGTTGGGTTATAGGAGGAAATTGTGTGCTGAGTAAAACATCCTGATCTTATTTCTTGAAACGTCTTCTTGTTTTTAAGATCATCTGTTCTGTCTGATAGGAGAATTGATAATCACAGGGCAAAATCGATCTAGGCTCTGGATCAACTGATTACCAGCAGGTCAGCTGAAGCATATCCTGCACTGAAGACTAATTGGTGGGGTTTTTCAGTTGCTAAGGGAGCTGCTGGAGAAGACTGAAATCCAGCACGTGTATTTCAGACTATACTAGTACTGAGACAGAACCTGGGAACGGATCCTCATTCTTTATGTCCATCCACACTTGCAAATGTTGGGGTGCTAGAAAAAATATTTATGGACAGATTCTTATTTACATTCTTGGTATAGCTGGGTAGAAGAGCCTTAATGTAGAATTAAGGAAAAAAAATGGCACTGAATTTTAAAGTGGTATAAATAGCTTTTCTGTAAATGTGAATCTGACCTCAAGTATTAGGAGCTCCAGAGTGAAAGAATGGCATCGTTAAAATTCAGGTACCTAATGGCTTTGCAGACATTCAGCATGCAAAAATACAAGGCAAAAACTTGTTAGGAAGGGTAAGACAGTGTGATACACAAAGACATTTACCTCTAGGTAAATCAGGAGTAGTTCTCCTGTAATCAACATGTTGCTGTAAATTGATCCTGGAGCAAGATAGGACTCTGAGATAACACTTCTCAAATAACTTCCCTTAATATTGGAAGGATTGTCAGCTGCACCACTGCAGCACAAGAGGATAAAAGGAGAATGCTTGGGAACTAATTAACAAGTTACCAGCTGAGTGGGCCTCATTATTTTGAAATGTAAATACTTTTGTTGATTAAATCTGGATCATTAGCTCTGGTCTTTGATAGAGGAAGTTTCATCTGAAGTGAAAAAGGAGGAAGCAAGGAACTTTGTGCTGAAATATCTGATCCTTTGGGAAATGTCCCAAGAACGTTCAGAAAGCTGAACGCACAAGCTTTAATGTTTAAACTGTCCTATGCAACTGGAGCTGTGAGAAGCTCTTGCTCTCTTCAGACTATGCACAAAGAAAGACACGACTTCCACTGACCAGCAGTTACAAAACAGTTTAATGACAAGACAAATTCCTGTTCACGAAGCAGGATCTTTGTAATGTTTCAGATAAATGTAAGCTCTAGCATAGAACACGCAGAAGTTTCTTGTCAGATCCTTACCATAAATTTTTGTTTACTTCAGATGCTTGAAGTTCCTGTTCATGAAACCAAATTTCTGCACATGTAAAAAGATGTATTGTGGATTTAAACACCTTCCCAACTGACTTTCATAAGAATAATCATTAATTTAAACACCTACTGAGAGGCACATTTTTTAATATACAAGGTCAAACTGTATCCTGATTGTAGAGCAGGGTAGAGGAAAAATATTGAAGTGAGCAAAGCAGCCATGGGTAACAAAGCTATCCTTTCAACACTTCTGGTTCTGTGCCGTGGATTTTTAGATCTATGTGTTCAACTTCCAAACAGCATATTCTTGACCTGTGTCAGGGAGCCAAGACCATAGTATTTGGATTTTGCAATCCACTTCTCTTCTGTCTTCTTTCCAAGTGCAGCAGGAGACTCCCCAGGCATTTTATTACCGAAAATCGTAGTGAACTTCCATCTTCCTTGGGGGACTGTTGTATGAAATACAGTTACCTGTAGATTGAAGGACCGATGGGATGATCTGAAGTATTACTGCGCAGCTCTACAGCTCAGTCGCCCTGTCAAATTACTGTTCTCTGAGTACTGCAACTTCATGCAAATAGTGAGCAGTGTTTTTCATAAAGTTTGTGGTGAAGGCTTTGGGTGAGCTGACCAAACTTGAAATTATGGGTTTATCTCCAGGTCCACTATCACTAATTATTGCTCAGGTTCTGAATTTATCACATGACTAGCAGTTGTTTTCACTGCAAAGTAAAACGCAATGAAAATAGCACAGGGTAGGCGTACAAGATGATTTTTGTGTGAGTTAGTTAATACATCTCTAGTAGAGCATTATCCAAAATGACTTATACCCTCTCAAACAATGATAGCTCTAGAAAAAAAGCGAATATTGACACTCCAATAATGTTTGCCCAGCAATCAGCGAGTGGTATATACATCATTCAGGACATTTTTGTTGCGGGTATCTATTAGGAAAATGGAGATCTGAGGTCCTCCAATTAGGAGTATATAATAAATGCTGACATTGAAGATGTTCACTCTGTGAATCCTTCTTCAGTTATACATTTATCTTATTCTCAGTCAGTAGTACTTGAAACTCCTACTCCAGTTGACTACCTCCCAGTATCTGTACTTTCCATTTTAGTGTTATCTCCCACATGTGAGAATAGATGTTTGTCACCCGAGGTCCACAAAGCATCTGCCAGTTCTGCCTCCAAAAATGATCAGTACCAGCTTTATCAAAGGACATAGTCCTGCATCTGGGGAGGTATTGAAAATATGCTGCCATGGAATGTTTCCTCCTATTCCTTTTAACTGCATGGTGTCCTGATATAGTTCATATACTTTGATTACATTACATCCATCTTCTTCCTGAACACTTGTTTCCTTTTCCCTGCTTGACTGATAGTAAGATTGGTCTTCCTGTGTACCAAAATGTTGAGATTTGAAAATAAGGGCTTGAATCTTGAGTAAATTCTGCTTCACCACTTTATACTGCTGGGGAGGCAAGGGAGTCAGCAGTTCTCTTCAAGCAGTGAGGGCTGGGCTTCCAGCTCTTTTGTGTCACTGGAGCACACAAAGCAGTTACAGATTAGTGCTGCGAACCCCACATGTTCAGTGCACGAAAGCTGGTTCCAGTTGTTTGTGTCTGCAGTGCATGGGATTTAGAACCTGTTACAGGAGAGATTCAACAACCACTCTGAGCAGCTCCACCAAAGACATATGGTTAGTCTGCTCTCTGTATGCTGTTTTCTGATTCTGTCAGCGCCCATCAATGTCTCGACATCCAGCATTTTTCCATTACAACCTTTATAATTTTTTACTGCTCCTCCCGGGACAAATACTTGCTGTGGAAAGATGAATTTGATTGGCTTTTCTTTTTTTAAGATTGTAGCATTTTCCTTTCCTTCTTTTCTGATAGCTTCATTATTGTTATTGGTATCTGAGTCACAAAAAGATGTTACACAAAGGGTATTTACAGTATAATGGGGTTCAATGGTGTTGAAAGCTAAAGTTCATTAGCCTCACATTTAAGACTATTAAAGCAGAGAGACTGTAGTGGAGCATTGTGTTTGTCATTTGCACGATGTTTCTGAAAAGCAAACAGCACAGATTCTCTGGACACTTACTGGCTTCCTTTCTATCCTTGGAACTCATTCTCATTTGCAATAGCGTCTGCAGTATTGCAGCGTGGAGATTGATGGAACCATTCAGGACCGTGTCAGCAGCTGCATGTCACCTCTGCTCTGACCATCGCCAAAGTTACCCGGAGAATGAGTCACAGGATTTGAGCAAAAGATGTTGTCGGTACCATAGTGACCATGCGGTTGCTAAGGATGTGATTAGCACTCCGATTGCAGGAACGGGAGAGTTAATTGCTGTGTCCTCATTCCATTTCTCATGGGGAATACCTGTTTGCCGGTTCTACAAGACAAAAAACCCTCTGCCTCTCGATTTTACAGCATCTGAAGCCAGCACCTGGTTGACCCTGAACGTCTCCATTATGAAACTGGAATATGTAACTGTTATCCTCTAAGTGCAGCATATGCAATTGCCCTTTTACTCCGTTTTTATTTGCTGTATTTCCCCCTCTCATGCACAACATTCACTTACACTCATTCCCCTCTGGAAGTTTGATAGCTTTTTTTTTTCCTGTAAGTCTGAAATGCAGCTATTAAGCTGAAGAAGGCTCAGGGAAATGAACTAAAATGTCTAGTGGGAAGAAAAATGGCACTGTACAGAAGGGATAAAAAAGAAAAGCTCAGTGTAATAGAGATTGATCACTCAATCTGTCCATGCCCTCAAATAAAACCGAGTGAATTTAACATGTTAGGTCACAGTCAAGAAGCTGAATTGTTTATGTGGATAAAATATAGTTTCAGATTATCATGGGGAGCCATTTATTTATTTTTGCATATGTGAGTCATTTAGGCAGTCCCTTTATGTGAGTGAAAATATGTTTATTTTCCCACTCCCTGCTGGTGTGTGTTCTATTAATATCACACTAGTTGCAGTAGATGGATACACTAGAAACTATTTGGTGTTGAGTTTGTTTTTCACGTTTCTTTTTCTCTTCTTTTTTTTCCTTCAGGCAGCTATTTTTATAAACCAGTTCAAAAGCCTCCAGGCACTTTTCATACAAGTTTTCCTCCATTTTTAAAACAGGGCTTAACCCTGCAATAACAATCCACAAGGAAGCAGTAGCCTGTATGAGGTCTGAGATGTTTATTATCCCTTTCAGACAAGGTGGAAGTGACACTGTATTTCCCTAGCTTGCCAAAACAAGGCATTGGGCACTCAGAAGTGGCCCCACTTCCAACTGCTCTATTTGATTAAAATAAAGGGGAAAAAAGCTAGAAGCTGTCAAAAGAGATGCTAAAATGAATAAAAAAGGAATGGTGTTGTGAGATACACAGGGGCCTGTTGTTTGCCACCAATCACAGTGGCCATCTCCCTCGCTCTCACTGAGAACATTCCTGCTACCTGCTGGCATAGCTGTTGCCCCTTTCCTCACGGCAGAAGGTAATGGAACACTGATTTTTTTTTTCCTTTTTATGCTCCCCATAACCTCTTTGAGGTTATTTGGTTGTTTCTCTTTCCTCTGCCCTTCCTATAGCTCTGTTTGAATTTTAATAAATTATGGACACTCCAAGAAGGGATCTGGTGCCATGTAATGCTTGGTGCTGTACATACAGACTACAATGAGGATGCTAAAGAATTTATTATCTAAAGAGGTGAGGCACAACAGGTTTACAAAGGAAATCAGCAAAGAAAATGGATGTGAAGTGTTCGCAGCTGAGCCGAGCAGTTCCCAGCTGAGGGAGGTAACAGACAGATGAGAGCTCAAAGTCCAGGAGCTGGAGCCAGAAGACCTGACTTTCGAATTTGACTCAGCTGTTCTTGTTTATGTTAAAATGAGGGGGGAATTAAAGCAACCATACTCGATGGAAGTTCTCTCCCTGTGATGGAGGCAAGGGGATTGTACTGTTGGTTCCAGGCAGTTATCTGTGGGCTCCTGAAGTCACGTTGTGCTATTCCTGCTGCCTGTAGCAAAGCAGGATGGCAATGAAAATGAAATCTGCTTCACACCCTCAGCCAGCATGACCTAGTTAGCTTGCAGCAGACATCAATCAGGATGTTTGCCTCTGCCTGTGACTGAGCAACAAGCCTGCTCTAGTGTCCCTGGCTTGGCTCTTGCTTTGCCCCCCATATGTCTCCCGTTTGCAACGTGTCACTCTCCTTGTGCTGCATACTGTCTAGGCTGCAAGGTGTGTGCCATCTATGGGGAAGAGGAACTGTCTTTGTTTTAAATGTCACTATACCTTTTACAGCATGGCCCTGACCTCTTGGTATTGGTCTTAAGAGCTACAGAAACAGAAATTAATACATAAATTCTCTCAACTTAACAATAAAGGAAGGGTGGGCTGGTCATGACCCTGTGTCTTCAACCACAGGTTGCTACTCCATGATGGAACACATATTTTGAATGTAACCTCATCTGCTTTCTTCTTTTGGGAAAGTGCTTTTGTCTCTTTATTCTTTCTTGATCATATATTCTGTTTCACATACAACCCATCTATGTCCTTGGCCCTGCCAGTGGGAGGACAGTAATTTTGAAAGGACATTAACGGTCTTATCATTTTGTTCAGGCTTCAGATAGATCACTGAAAGTGCCTGCTCTTCCAAAGATACCACTGGATCATAAGCAAATGTTATATAAAGGAGAAGAGCTACACTGGCTTAGGCAAACAGATAGGAAGACATGAACAAGCTTCCTGGAGAGGGAATCTAAGACAAGTCACAGGGAGCTACAGATAGGAAGAATGCATTGGAAAAGAAAGCAGGAAATTAAGAACAGCTATATTGGTGTCAGTCCTACTTTCCTGAAGTCCAAGGGAGATGTGTCAGCATCTACAAATAAGAGCAAGATCAAGACATAAGAACTTATCCCCTCATTGCCTGCTGCTTGCATTGGATATGCTGATATTATCTGCTTTCTCAGTGACTTCATTCAGCTAAGGAAATAATCATGGTAAAACGTGTCATATGCCTTCCCCAGGAACAAGTTCACAACATCTGAGTGTTTTTGATCTAGGACATAATTTTCCTCTGGTGTTACTAGCAAAATCAGTGGTATAACCTTATGAGTCATCTTGTACAGCAGAAGTTTTTGAACGTGTTCTGCTTCCTAATGCTGCATAACTTTTAATAAATCTTTTTCCAAAGTCCTCAGGCCCTAGGAAGCCAATTTATAACACATCCCTTTTTAAATGCATGTGCCAGAAGCCCACACTTTCAGCATGTCAAGAGCAGGAGCCTGACGTTAATTTCTTAAACCTGTAGCTGGGATCCTAAAATTAGAACCAGAATTTTCAAGAGATTTGAAATCTAAAGAGCTTCAACCCATTATCAAGGTATTACGTATTTGGTGCTTTTGAAAAGCCAGAAAATAACAAAAGACAGGGCTTGTAAGGCAAGATTCATTTTCTACCATGTGTGAAGTGTTTTGCAGCATTTTACACTGGTTTCTCTTTAGAGTAATAGTCATCACTCTAGTCATTAGAAGACTGGACCAGAATCCAGGAATTTTCAGTGTCTCTTATTGTTGACCAGATCTCTTGGCTGCAGTTTCACCTTCTACAAAATGAAAGATGGGAGGGGAGAATAAAAATGTAGGGGGAAGAGAGGAAATTATGATGACCTGCTTAGAAAGCAGGTTGAGATCTCCTGATGAAAACGTGGCAGAAAAGTTATTGTGGGGCTCCATAATCATACTGAACTAGAATGTGTACAAACAACCTCCCCGGAAAAAGGAGAATTTGTTCTTATATTTACATAGGGAAGTAAGTATAATTATTATAGGGCTGCACAGTCCTAATGTATTTTCAGGGAAATTGCTGCTCTGTTTTAGGACTCTGTCTTACAACCAACCCTCTGCCACAGAAGTCATTGCTCACGTACATGATTCTGCTGGCGAAACTTCTGTTACTGCTCCAAAGACACAAAAGATGAATCTATACTACCTGGCTTTTGGAGAGCAAACTGTGTCTGTGCCTGAAAAATTACTTCCTTGGTAACTATTTATGCTAATAAAGCATGTTCTTCCTGTGCAGGCAGATCCCAGGAGGCAAGAGCATTCAACATTCTGTAACTTGGGATGGCAGTGGCAGGACTGGACCTTGCTGGGTTTTTTAAAATTTTGTTTTCTTTGTGGAGTTTTTTTTCATGACTGGCAGTCTCCTAAGCAACAAAATGGGTAGGAGGAAAAATAGCAACTAGGCTAATAACAAAACTAAGGGAAATCCCCGCCTGAGTCTTTGTAGGAAAGGGAATTAGCAGTCCCCTTGAGCCTTGTGACACTTATGCAACAGAAAAAGTTGTTCAAATTATCATCCTGTCATCTGACGAAGATGTCGGGTATGTGCTTAACAGATCTTCCTTATTGTAGAGCAAAACTCTCTCCTTGCCTTGCCTTCTGTTTGCTTTTTAAAAAGCAGTAGTTTAACAATTGAAGAGTGAGACGGTCTTTTCAGCAGCAGCTAAATTTGTAGAAACCGGATTTTATTCCCAGATTGCCTTTAAATTGAAAAAAACCCATCATTTCTACAGGCTTGCTCTTTCTTTTCAAGCCACAAATGGGAGCTGAATCTGACTCTTCAGTCACTTCCGTGAGGGCAGCTCCTGCATAGCTCATAGCTTCCTCATTTCTCACAGGCCTCATCTCAGATCTGTCTGAAGGATGTGGTTTCCTAGGGCTGACGCTTGCTTTGTCTCCAAGCATTTATCCTGGTGGTCTAAGCATATTCCTACAAAACTGAAACTTCTTAAAGTGTATTTCCAGAGCATGCAATGGTCAGCTCTGAGTTAACATTTCCACAGGAAGCCACAGTGCAATGCATAAGATTTTTCAGTTTGTCCAACTTCCCAAAGGATCAAAGAACTCTCAGAACAACATTTGGCTAAACTCAGGTATGTCCAAAAACATACACCAATTTATGAAGGTGCCACCCTTACTCTAAATGCCCTGCAGACGCTTTCCTATTTTTGAGGGCTTTCAGCACATACATTACTTTAGTCAACACACAGTGTGAGTTATATGTTGATCTTGGCTCTTCTTCTGTATGACATTTTGCACGGTTTCTCAGTATTGGAGCTTCTTTTCTCATCATCCCCTTGTGGTTTTGTTAAGGCCTTTTCATGTTGGTAATGCAATTACCAGCTATGTCTAATAATCCTCATCATTTTTACAGAAAACAATAATATAACCAAGCAGCAGAATTAATGAAGTCTAGTTTTCTCAGAAATTGTGTCCCTGCCCACACACAGTCTGTAACCCACTTCTCTTCAATTTCCATCATAAGTGTGCCAAAAGGCACCCGCAATTTCCTCTGCTCTTCTCTCGGAGAGGCCCCCCCAGCTCTTTTCAAACAAGTCCTGATTACTGACCTCAACGTGCACTGCCTTCCGTCTTAAAGGCACAAACATGAGGTTTGTACTCCATGCAGCCACCTTTTCTTGTGGAGCTTGCAGGAACTTCTTGCTTTTGTGACCTCTTTCACATTGCCAGTTTGACCGAAGGCAGCCAGCTGGTTCACGAGTTATTAAGGAGAGGCTGAGAGATAGACAGTATGATCTCTCAGGCCTTATTTCTTGAGGAAAAGAGGATAAAAACAGAAGGTGATTAGACCCTAAGTGTTTATGTCTATGGCCCTGGGCTTTTAGAGACATCTTTGTCCCACAGACCTGGTGATTTTGTTGAGGAGTTAGTTATTATGTGTACTCCTGCATATTATCTAATCATTACATTTTATCATCATCCACTAAGAACAATATAAATGTTTTAGTATAATGGTTGGTTTGTCTAGTTTGGCTGTGAGAGACTGGGAATTGCATTAACCAAGGCAACAATTCCCTTCTTTTTAAAACAGCTTGAAAGTTTCCAGGGACCTTGTCTGACTCCTGATTCCCCTCCCTTACTGTTCCCTGTCTTCTAAATTGGCACATGTTGCCAAAAGTGCCTGCTGCCCAAGGAGTGGATGGCATGGCTTCCTGTAGGGCTGTCAACATAGTTCTTTTAATCAGTCAGGGATTTGTTGCTGAATGAAAGAAATCTCCCCCGGACGTCTTTCAAGTGAATGGTTTCCACAGAATTCCCTACCCAATTTGCCGTGGGAAAGTGGGTAAAAGGTTTTAGAGATCAAGCTGTGGACTCAAGCATGTTAGGATTTACAGGGTCAGATCCAGCATTGCTAAGGCCAGGAGAAGTCTGACTATGGACTCAATGAGGACAGGATTAAGCCCATTGCCACTTAGCTACCATGGTGACAGAAACCTTAGAAATTTCTTAGGCACTGTTGGTGTGCTGGACTAATTTCAAGCTTAAATTTGGAATAGTTGATACAGCAAGTTTAACATTGCCTTTTAAATTCTAGTCAGCTATCTTTTCTTCTTGAACATATTAAACAATACTTACTCACAATATTTACATTTTGGAGGTACATTGTGGTTTTAAGAGTTCTCTTCATACAGAAAAAATGTCTTCTCAACAAAGAGGATGATTTCTCCTTAAGCAGCTTCTGTTTCCACTCTTGGGATAGAAAATGCTGTTGTTCTTTAGTGAAGAGTCCTCTGAGACACTCTGGCTTTCTGTGAGGTTAAAAATCCTCACCAGCTCAATGCAGCCTCCTCCTGACACAGCATCATAGCAATGTTCCTGGTGGGTTTCCCTCAAGTGTTTGTGTGTTTTAAGCTGAGAAAGAGGTGGAGTCAGGAATTTCAGAGAATACTATGGCACCATGTCAACGTTTGGGTTTAATTCTCTAAGTAAAACGTGCTGCGCTGCATATAGAAATCTAAGGTCTCTCTCAAAAAAAAGTGACCTTTAAGTAGGGTGTATTTCACTAGAATACCTGTTAAATGCTTTTCATTATTTCTCTTGAGAAAAGCAGAATGAGAAGTTTGCACTACATTAATAAAAATACTATGTGGAAGAAATTTGATAGGCAAAAAATATTGATTATCTCTAGGATGCTGTGCATTTTTAGAGTAGACCTGTGCTTGGAAATTATTTCTGTTCCTTTGAAACCCTTTTTCATTTTAAAGTTCTGTGTGTCAATTTGAATACAGGGCTGTGAGTAGGGCCCGTTCTGTGCTCTGTGGTCCATCTTGCCTGGTGCCTTATGTAAGTGGGTTCTCTTTGCCTTCAGTTCACATGTGCTTTGTTGAGCAGCCTCACTTTCTACTAAGAGTAACACTTTCAGTAGCTGTGTGGGCTTCACTGTGTTGGCCTCACTGGAGGTACTGAAGTCACATTGAAAAAATATTTTTGCTGTTCAAACAGAACCCAAAAATAGTTCTGCAGTAGGTGGTGGTGTATTTGATGTGCAGGGAGGTAAAATAAATGGTGTCTAGCCCTGAAAGTTTACAGCATGGGAAAGTGCCATGTTAGCTGATTCAGAAAATAAATAACTTGTTCTTTTCTGGTCACTTTTGCATCAACGTAGATCCTCTAAGAAGACCTTCACCTGGACTGAAGAATAACATCAGTGGGACTGACCAGACTGCCCAATTTGAGTGATCATACACTAGTAGGTGTAGGGTTAGCACAAGCATTGTCTCAACAGCTAGCTTAGTTAGAGAACTCAAATGGAATTCCTGATTTTCCTTGGCAGATAGTTGAAGAACTCAGTCTTCTGCTGATATTACAAAGAAAGTATACAGTAGATGAATATCAGATTGCTAGTAGCCTGGACAAAACCTATAAATTACTACTGAGAAAAACCTTCATGATCCATCATATCCATACAGTCTAATGGAAGTGACAGTTTCTGGAACTTACTCTTTTTTAATCCCTGGGACACTATGTGTCACAAGATAATTAATAGGTGAAGTCAGTGGCTGTCCTGGATCTTTGGAAGTCCATGAGATCCACAGAAGTAACTGAGACAAGTAAAACTTGCTGAACAAAACAATTATATCTATAAAAAATATATCTGCTGAGCGGAGTCATACACATTGGAAAAGGTTGAAAACTGAGGGGTAAACATACAACTCCACAGTTTGAAGGAGAACACAGAAGAGGAAAGCTTGAGACTTTATTGATTCAAGTAAGTAGACAACCACGCCCAGAAGTGCACCCCAGAGAGCAATCCTAGGAGATAGATAGTCTTCCATTTTCCGTTTCTATCTTCTTTGATTCTACACATTTCCATGTCCTTTAAATAGAACAGGACTCCTATCAATCTCTTGATCTGTTCTGCTGGCACACACAATGACAGTCCTATGTGCAGATGAAGCCATAAGGGTTTTACTGATGTTTTTCCCTAAAAAAATGTGTCCAAACTGCTTTTGGATTCACGGCTTCTCCACCTCATCATTCTGCTACTTCTTCCCATTTCTTTGCTGATTACCTTGCATGACTTCTCTCCCACTTGCAAGATATATGCTTTACTTTAAAATGTTTCTCATGCACTAAAAAAAAATACTAAGTCAAGCAGTTACCAGAGCTGGAAGGTCTAGCCTTCCTCCAAATGGCATAGCCATCATGTAGTAGCCATCATGTTAAGTATAGATTATGGTTATGGAGTTTGTACTACCTTGGCTGTTTGCCCAGCGTGACCTTGATAACTCAGGGTCACAGAAAATGAGTTATACTCTGGTCCTACTCAATAAGACACAGGATCATCATGATGGAGATGGCCTTAGCATTCAAGAATCCTTTGAATTTGGCGCCCCAAATTATATGCAGAAATGATTCAGATTACTTTCCATGAATAACTGATACTAAACTTTATTCTTCATCTTACTTCTTCCCAAGACTGATATTGATTCCCAGTTGCTTGGATGCTAAGAATATCCTTGGATATTTTAAGAATTTAAGGTGCTAACAAGATTCTGAAATGAATAGGATTTTCTGGATAGCGGATGAAATACATCGGGATAGATTTGTCCATGCACAAGTAGCTTAATACCTGTCTCTGAGATGGGAGCAGTGCCAAGTAATGCATTTTGGCTGTGCAGTCTTGTGCAATCATTTCCCCAATAGAATTATATTCTTCTGGAGTGGGATGGTTTGTTATCCCTGTGTATGACCCTTTTATAATATTTCCTAGTCAACTGTTCGACACTGAGCTGGCTTTCCCAGATTTCTACATCTAGATAATGACCCCTTTAAGTGTTTTCCCAATCATACCGTGATTGGTTCAGACCAATGTCACAGGTAACTGGTGAAGCAAACACCAACAAATTCACGAGCAATTCCAGTATCAGAAGTGGTCAATCACAAGGGACATTGTTAATCCAAATGAAGACTCATTTTTCCAGTGGAAGCTAAAGGATAAGCCCCCACAAAACCTGAGTAAAAAAATCTCTTTAATTTGTTTTAACTGGGTAGTCTGGGGAAAAAAAAAGTCCCAAGAGGCAAATCTAAAGACTTTGCAGAAACAGTGACTGAAGTGAAAAGATAAAATTTGGAGTAAAGTGGCCTTTTTCATAGATTCATGCATTTCTCTTTTGTGTTTAGAAACTAGGAACACAGATATAAAACACAAACTTACATTTTTTCTGTGTTAGACAATGGCAGTGAATGGGGAATACTTGCTGCAGTCAGTTGATTGACCTGCCCTGGCACAAGCAGTAAATGACATAAAGGCCTGCACTGCAGTCTCAGGATGGGAACCTCTGTTATGTGTCTCTGGCAAATAGACTTTTACACCTAATTATCACAGAGTGTGTTGCCTACTTGTGTGTTCCTTGCTGTCTGGTTATTGCTTGTGCTCAGTATCTCCCTCATTAATTTTATCCTTCTTCCGCCCTGTGCCTCACTAATCAGAGCTAAGTAACATTCATCAGTAATCCTTTTCCTCCTCAGAACTCTCCCAGGTAAAGCTGTATGGGTGTTTGAGAACAGGAGGAGTTTGCATTTTAAAAACAAGGGCTGTCTTTTCTAGACATTCATGCAGAAGAAGCTAAAACTAGGAAAATAGCATGATTAGTCCATCTGTGACCTATCCATTTTCCCCTTTCCCACTGCTAAAGCCAGTGTACTTACATCTTTGTCAGCACAATAAAGCTCCAACATTTTTGCAAATGCTATCCCTTCTCTAGGGATTTTCCATTGCAGTTAATACTGTGCGATCTTAACCACCTCTCCCGAAATCACATTGCCATCATTTGAGGCGTTCCCACACAACAGAGTGCAGCTGTGATGGGATGTGCCTTAGGTCAGAGTACTGAGTTGAGTTAAAAGGTGTGATGATGACATTGCATTTACTCTTTCCACTTGCCACTTCTGAATAGCGCACTCATATTTTTTGCCAGCTTGCAGAAAAGAAGTGGGTTTTATGAATGCCTACCATGCACATAAACGGACTCCATGAGATTTGGCAGACAGGAGCAAGTGATGACAGGTTGTTATCAAATTATTCCTTTATATTTTATACCAACAAGGATCATACGGATTTGTTGGAAGACAGATACAAGAAATATAAAATGCATTCTAGACAAGATATTCATTAAGAGTGCCCAAGTTTACTAATCCTGATGCCCAATCATAACCCCTGGTAATTTTGTCTTATTATTTGTCCCCTCTCAGCTTAGTGGTAGTGAAAACAAAGCAGCCTTGGCCAGCCATTTATAAGGAAGGAAATTGTTAGAACAGCATGTCTCAATAAAGCAATGGTTTCTGCTGTTGTTTTTGTGTATGATACAACTGGACATCCCAGCTAGTCAAGGAAACCCAGCTCTAGGTGAAGCCAGAAGAAAACATGCGCAATGAGATAAAGCTTATCAGGACCACATGTACCTACATCTTGTTGGCTAAAGGAAGCCCAAAACCAGCTCAGGATAAATTGATTTTCAATCAGAGCCTGACCTTTCTGTCTGAAGTAGGCCCCCAGACTATGTTTGGAAAATTGTCTGGAACACACTGAGAACATTCTTTTGTGTTTCTGAGCAGGTTTGTTCTGGTTAAGACTCCTCCCAGTTTTCATACACAGTGTGAGATATTTAAGTCTAAGAGTTTTACTCTTGGGATAGAATCTGCATGAAAGAATGATATTTGGAGCATAAGCAGCTTATCAGGAAGTAACAACTTGAATTGCAAATGCTTCCCCAGAAGGTGATCTGCCAGAGGTGTTTTCTACTGTCCCCTCAGAACTGTAGGTTTTTGCTCTTCCATCATGTGATGCTCTAAGAAATGAGGCTACACACATTCATTTAATATTATGGTTCCCTTGTGATATGTTCACTTTCCTTAATGAGGGCAGTGTTGCTAACTTGTTAGAGCCTGAGGACTGTATCAAATTAACATCGCATGGAGGAAAAAATTAGCAGAGAGAAGAGCTCCTTGTGTGAAATGGAATGAGATCACTGATGGTCCTTTTGTCAATCTTTATTTTTGTGCTTCAGACAAAATGTTAACAAGGATAATATAGAACACTACTACTCAGAACTGGGATGCCCTTCTTTTTTTCAATAACCTGAATGACCAAAAGTAATTAAACCTTCACAGTACTGATTATACAATAAAGCAAGCACAATACAGGTGTTTAACTGTGAGAAAGAAAGGGAAGGAACATGGATCTTGGTAAAATCACTGGAGAGAAATGACAATGAATAGAAGAATCTTCTAGTTTTTCATGACAACTTTTTGTTTTGCATGCATTTACATGAGTGAATCTAAAGTCACACTATAGTCTCAGTAGGATAATGCTGTGCTTCCGCTAATATGCAAGAGACCAGAATGCAGCTCTTTCCATACTTCATAATAAAGCAAAACTGTCAAGGGCCAGAGAAAGCAACAAAGGAATGCAGGAGAGAGAAAGCCAGGATTCGTGAAGGAGAGTTTCAGCAGAGACATCCACACTACATTTTTCTTTTAAATTTTCCTTTGCAAAACACGGTTGGTAAAATACACCATCTCTGCAGTTTGTCAGCCATATATGTCACTCTTTTACAGGCTCAAAAGATACACAGAGAAGTCAGCAAACTGAGAGGGCATGTGAAATACAGAGCCCGTGTAAAATTTGTGAGCATCAATTTGCTGCAGCTTTGGCCTCTTAGCGGTTCTGCCTTGCTTGTGCAATAATAGTTCCTAAGAGGGGCTGTAAGCACTCCTTGTAGGACATGTGTTCTGCAGTGGCAGTGGGGGCAAGGTGCTGCTTCCACACAATGTTCATTTGTGGTTTTCCTGTGCAAAGTGGGTGAGCCATTGCTAACAGATCCAAGGAGCTGTACACCGGGGCATAATCAGCAGACATTCTTTTAGGAAATTATTATTACCAAATATGTATTTTTTTCTTTTCCTGGCAAAGGCTTTCTCTCCACTTCTATGATTCTTGAATGCTGGCAATGCTGGAGGCAAAATCCCCCTGTATCCTCTTGCCTCTGTGCCATGTGCAGGGGTATCTTCCCATGCCTGATGGATGTTATTACAACGAGAAGAGCTAGTGAGGGTCTGAGCCATTCCACAGAAACCTGCTAATTAACTGTAGGACACACCTGGTTGTATCTTGTAATGATAAACATTTCTATCAAAAGATACCCACAATCGGCAAAACCAGCTCACTTCCTCTCTGGCTCTAGGCATAGAAGCTGTGCAGTATCTCTGAATCCAGTAAAGAAGCCCTGACTGGCAGCATTTTTCTGCCAGTGTAGTCATGGGTTAGGTTTGGAAAGTGTTTGGTGGCAGCCCAGGCTTGGGTTGGCTTTGGCAAGGTCAGTGTATGGGCATCGTTTCCCAGAGGGCACTGCCATCTGCTGCTGGTGGCACCGGGCAGCTTCACTGCAGTTCACCAGTAAATGGCTATGGAACACTTGTGGTCAAACCTCACTTGCTTAAAGATAGCTCACAGTCATGGGCCAGATGGACTTGTCTTGTTTCTTACAGTTCCAAAGACAGAATATACAAATACAAGTAGAAAGACTTACAAGTCACATCCTAAACTAAACAGAAGTTTAGGCAGTGAAGCTTCTGTGGGGAGAGGTGCTAATTAGTGACACCTGCTCCAGTGCCCAGCAACAGACGGGTCTTACTCTAAATGAGTGGTTGGTCTGGAAAGACAATGCTCTGGGGAACCTGCAGGAGTTAGGCAGATTTAGTTACACCAATTGGTAATAATCTGTGGACAATGAACACAGAAGCTCAGATTTGTCAACTAATAATACAGATGAAATGACAATAGGATGTGCTTTGGAAAAATGACTGCAAGGTTGTATCTTATATATATATTTTTTTTAACCGTACCATGGTGAAGTGATACACATCCTTCTCTTGGCAACATTGGAAGAGAATTGGACAGCATTCTCTTCCCCAAATCTGGAAATATTTTGTTGAAAAATCTCTGGTTAGCACACTTTCAATTTTCAAGCACAATCTTTACATTTGCTAAGAACATCAGACATTTCATACTTTTCTTTTTCCTATTCCCTGGATTCTTCATTTTCTATTTGGACAAAACCCCCCATCTGTTATCTGTAGTAGCCAAGCCTGGTGGACATATTTCTGGGATGTGAGACTCCTGGATTCAAAAGCAGAGTACAGGTTAAAATAGGCCTTCCGTATTTCAGTGAATGCCCTGCACCCTCTGGTGTTGGCTGTAACAACACAGAAGCTCTTCCCTTGGCATTCCCTTTTGAGTGGCTCAGTTGGAGAGTTGCTGCTCAATGAGCTGAAACATTTCCTTTCCACTGAGCTTCCAGCTTTGCATGAGGATCCCAGGCAGATCCCTGAAGGTTGCAGCTCTCCCAAATGATGGAGAGCAGACAACTGGACTCCAGTCCTTCTGTAGAGTCAGCCCCAGAGGATTAAGGTTGTTGGTAAGAAAGGAACCTCTTTGTAAATAGATGTTCTTTATGTACAATCTTTAATGAAATCCCTTAGGAGTCTAAATTAAGGAGGAGAATTATCACCACCCGTCAGTTTTGGAAGTTGAAAATGCAAAAAATAATTCTCTGGTCTGCTCTGTAGGAATAGCACCCCAATCCTTATCTTTCTTTTCTCTTTCCCTTTCGAATTTTTGGAGGATTTTGTCATCTTCTATCTTCAGTAATCTGACTGCGTCTAAGAGACAGGGCCACACCTCTTCTCTGTCCCCATATGCTTGCAGCAGTTCAACTCTTCAGCTTGCTTCAGGCTGCTGTAGATGGTTTCCTGATCATGACCTTTCACCAGCTTTTGAGGCCCTGTATTTTCTAGCAAATCCCAGTGTGGCAGTTTAGGGAAGGAAGGTGGATGTCAAGGAAGCCATCCAATTTTCTGTAGTGGGATTTGAGGACTTTTAAATCTCACAGGCATCTTGCTAAGGCCAGCAACACACAGAAGTCAGTGGGTTCAGGCAGTAAGGAAAATCGTGACAGATCAGGACTGTGGCTGACAGAAGGGCTGCACAGGCCCAGGTGAGCCCCTGAAAACATGCTCCAGAGAACCAGGGAGTAATGGTGCTCTCTGTCCCCATGGGTACTTGTCATGAATGAGAGTTTCAAGGTCACTTAAAGAATAAGCAGAGACAGCAAGTGAAGCTTGGGAAATTGCCACAGCTCTTCATCTTTTCCTTTTTCCCAAAAACATAGCTATCAAACCACAAGTCCTTTTATTTTATGGGATGAGCCTTTATTGAAATACTTGACATTTAGCTCCTTTGCTGATGTAACTTTTTATTTTTGAGGGGACATTATATTTTTCATATGAGTCTGTTGCTGGGTTCTCTAAGCCATTCTTAAGAAACAGTCCATGTAAGTACAATACTCAGGCAAAGGCTCAGGCCCAGGCTGCTGGAGGTCAGCACCACAGCCCCATTTGGGAAATACTTCTTATCGACATAGTCTATGATAGTTGTCACAGCCAACATAGTCTCCTCACACGTGGGCTGGATTTGGTTAGCGGGGAGAACAAATCCGTGAGTACCCGTGTCTCGCAGTTCAAATGTGTAGGAGAAGGGAATGCCAATCGTGTGGACCCAGTCCCGTGAGGAGCCTGAGTTACTGTCTGTGAATTTAAAGATAGAGAGGAGATATTTGTATTAAACATGGTTCTTTGAAAATACTTCTTGCTATAGTTAATGCAAGTTTATACCAGAATCTCTGAACTAAGCAGTAACCACATATCACTGTGACATAGAGAACAGTTTCTAGGTGTTGTAATTCTTAACTATACTGAAAGTCTTCCTAAGTGACACGGTTCTTCGTAAGATGGTACAATAACAGGAGATGAGTTTCAGGGATTCTGTGTTTTTAGCACTTTACTGTGACTAGTGTGGGGTACAAGATGAATTGGACATTTGTCTGCTCTTGTACTTAATTTCCTACGTTGATACTGACTAGAATTTATTTTCATTTTCTTTTAAACATAATTTTGGTCAAATCTGAAAAATTTCTGGGTTCTCCCTGTATCTCTGTTCATCTTCCTCATGGATTGTTTTTCTTACCTATTTAGAATAAGTACAAACCCTGGCAAAACGCAGTCCTAGGCACAGGCAAGTTGCCTTACACTTACACTACATTGCTCATGCAGTCTGTGACTCAGACTGGCACTCGGGGACTGGCAGAGACAGCCACTGGAATATGCAAACCACATGGGTTCTGGAGCCAGCTACTTACTGTTCTCACTGACTAGCGTGACTTATTGCTTACTGGGAAAATATTGGGTTTACTAGGCAGTCTCTAGGGCCCTCAATCCTCTTTGTAAAGGCTGTCAACTCGTATTAGCTGTGATGTGTTCGTGATCTGGCCATCCAGTCTATTAGGAGCAGGGCTGAAACCGATATATTTCACACAGAATTGCAAGCATCTGCCATGTGATAATGTCTGATGGAGTAACTGTAGACCTGATTGGGATTTTAATTTTTGCTTGATTCTGGTGAAGACAAATAGGAGTTTTGCTGCTGACTTCAGCAGGGTCAGGATGATCTATCACCAATCTCCTTCTGTCCCCTGTGATGGATCTTTGAGGAATCCACGTAGGAACTAGCTTCTGATCAATGCTTCGTTCGTTCCTGCAGTCAGCTTTATAACTTACAGAGTTATCTTGTATTCAAATGACTGCTGCTTACATGTTGCACCAAACCAGCCCTTTAAATATTACTCGAAGTAGAAACTCAGCAAAACAGTCCTTGCTGATGCATGTGACACAAGAATTCTTTGAAACACAGAGCAATCAAAGGGAAACATAAACAACTTACATAAAATTGAAGCAGTTGATCCTACTCTATAGCTGGTCCCATACTTTCCTGTCAATGCAGCAGCTGCTTCCTGTGCAACTTTTATCTGGAAATTCAAAATAGGAACAGCATTGTCATCAGTGGCAGTACCTTTGGCAATTATTTTGAGTGGACTAAAATTTTTATCTCTTTCAGCTTTACATTTACATGTGATCAGCTTTAAGTTTTGAGATTACTTCAGGTCTTTAGAGTAACCCATTAGAAACATTTGGACAAATTGTTCTTGATTCTTTTAAATGCAAATTGTGTTAAAATTTTAAAAATTATTCTGCTACTAGATAGCTATGCTATTTGCTTTACTGTAAACGTGGAGCCTGTATTTTTGAAAATTAAGAGTCTATGCTGTATAACGCACTGGTACTGACTACAGCAATGATTGACCTCTTACTCGTTTTATTGCCGTAGACTCTGGATCCCACTGTCCTTAGAAACTGAGCCATAGACAAAATAAATGACTTCTCCAACGATTCATATGAAGTCCAAACCCAAATTCCTCATGCTCTTGACTAGTGCTTCAGCTACTGGAATCTTCATAAATACACGCATAAGTGAACTTAAATCGGAACACTCAGAAACCGAGGGAAGAAGTAACCAGGAAATAGGTACTTACTTTGCTCTCATTCTTCTGAGAGCGTGTTTGGAATACCCTTCCTGGACACAATCATGATAACCATATGTGTTTAATGTGGTGACATCCTAAAGAGCAAATTCATCCTTGTATGCAGCAAAAGTTGGTGCTCTTCTTCACTTACATTTCTTTCCATTAACCCTATCTGTAGTAGTTCGGTTTTCCTGATTTATTATGAAGAATTAGGATTCCTGAGGCAAATAAACCTTACTGATGCTGAACAGAGAAGCAGTACCTGTGGGAGCCAAGTCCCTGAACAAGCCCAGCTCCTCTGAAGAAAAGGCAAGAGGGCAAGTAAAGTTGCACCACATGCTGCTGCCTGTACTTGCTCTCTACAAATGTAGGAGATGAATGTTTTGCCCTACCAGTTCTTCATTGTTACTTGGAGGTTTAGTTGTGGATCCATATGGAGTGAGGATGAGCTGTCCATAGGAGTGAATTGTTAAATAGCACAAAATGTCACTCTTCTTGCTTCTGATAAACTGAGCCACAGCTCTTGTCTCAGGCTCTGATTCTGGTCCAGATCCACAGAAGACATCACTGCTGCAGTTAAAAGATACACCAGCACCTGGGGAGGAATACAAACACTGAATCATAGGAGAAATATGGAACACCAGTTCAGAGGGAACTGGGAAATTTACCTTGGAGTTTTAAGGCATGTAGGCAGGGGACTAGAGAGCTCAGTGGGACTTTAGCATTACTCTCAGTTGGTAGCAACTAAAATTTGCTACGAGACTGAAATATTTATTGCACATTTACAGGATGGCTGCAACAAAAACACTCTGACACCACCACAGTGTACCACACGCCAGGAAAGCTTTGGAGGCTCCTTGAAATTCGTGGCAAATGTAAATACTGGCTGTTAAGTGACTAACTCCTAGCATTCCTGCCTAGAGCTGATGCTTGCTCCTGCAGTGAGTTAAAGGTATAGTTACATAAGAGCAATTTTCTGCTCACAAAAATAAGTGCTGGTTGAAAGTCAATGAATTAATATTTTGACAAACCAGGATTTTCTTTTTACATATGCCTTGATGACAACAAGATGTATATTCCTTTCTTATAGGACTACATTTTATTTCAGAAACTAGTTATTACTCTTGTTTTACATTTGTGTTCATGGTCTGAAATACTTCAAACTTACTGCCCCAGGATGAATTGAAGTTTCGGTTCAGATCTGTGCCATAGCAGGTGCCATTCCCATATGGAGAACGGTTTTTCCTCCACAAACGATCCTAAAGAAAAGTAACTTCTGTTACATAATAAAAACACAATGATCCATGTGGCCCAGTGATAATATGGTGTAAATACTCCTTTATTTTGAACATCTCCATTCGAACTAAGCCTGGTATTGTAAGAGTACAACTCCACATACAAGGGTGATAAAGCTCAGTGACAGAACAATTCATCTACTACAGCCAGGCTGTCATCTGCCACAAACCTGCCTGCACCCTGAAATAAGCCTCCTGATCTTTTTTTTTTTTTTGAGTATGCTTTTTCTGTAGTACTCAACTGCTTCTGTACAGTGTGGCACTCCTAAGAAAGACTTGGCATTGTGAGGGATAAGAGATGATAGTATGTTTCAGATTCAAGAAGGTAAATTCTTTTTTGTCAGCTAATCTTGCTACTGCTCCTTGGTTCCCTGCTATGCTCACGACTGTGGTTGGTTCTGTGCAGACCTCACTGCAGTGCCTGCCTGAGCTTCCCAGCTGAATTACCTGTGTATCCAAGTGCAGTGTGTGGTACGCCCCAAACCTGCCCGGGAGCAGGCTGGGAGACAGCCTGATCCACAGGGTGGTAGGCTGAGCCTCTCGGGCCATCCCTAGGTCCTGCATTAAAAGATGCTTCAACTGGGCACAGGAGCCTGGAAGCACAGTGAGAGTGGCTGGAGACCAACATTTTGCATTATCCTCTATATCAGAAAAGGAAGATTATTTGGGAAGGCACACCTATTTAAAAAACAAATAGCCCAATATTTAACCAGTTCTCCTCCTGTCCCGTGCAACGGTGCTAAGACCCATCTGCTGCTTGAGATCTTTTGTGAAGAATGAATGACTCTTCTAGACATGCTTAACTGCATCAACCAGGCCTTGAGCTGTTATCAAGAAGTAAGCCCATCCTCAGAAACCCAAAATCAATTGATCTTGTGGTTTTGTCTTCCCAAGTCTCATGGCATTTGCTAGGAATATTTAGCTCTGCAATTTCAAGTGACCACTGATTTGCCAGAAGAAACAAAATCTCTCTGCCGTGAGAGGATTTATGTGAGTATTGTCACTGTTTTCTGTTTAATTGCTATGACTCTATCTAAAAGTAAAAAAACATGCTGGGCACATCTAACTTTCAGTCTAGTTCCTGGATTTTCTCTACTTACGTTTTCCCAGGAATAGATGTAGCCATCAATATTGAGGACTGGCAAGACATAGAGGTCCAAATTCTGCAGAAATCTGCTTATCTTTGGGTCAGATTTGTAATTTTGAAGAATCTGAAAAGAAAAAGTACACAGCACTGTGCAAAGAATTTAGTGGTAATCACTGCAAAGAGCAATTTTAGAACTATCATCAAGTGATCACTCAGTCCTGGATATCACCATGATATCCAACATCTACTTGATCCTCAGTGTGCCAGGTACTTTCTATACACATGGAACATTGTTATAGCATAGATTAGGGTTTCTTTATTTCAGAAGGACTGTGGCTTTTTGATACAGAGGCTTGATCCAACAGCCACTGTGGGAAAAGGAGAGGTTGATACCAAATTTTGGAAGGCTTTGGAAACAGTTCAGGTGGAGGAACTGGCACACCAACTAATATTGTCTCATATCTCAAACCGTGATTTGGACTTTGGTCTCCACAGATATCTGTACTATACACTAATTTTGCAAACCACATTTTAACAGAAAAGCATAACTCTTGGTGCCACAATAGAGAAGAGAACTGAAGTGTCCAAAGTGATATGGCTTTCTTATTATCTAAATGGAAGAGTAAGGACTCACTTCTTTCACAAACCACTGACAGAAGGCTGGAGAGATCCATTCTCTGGCATGAATCCCACAGTCCATCCAAATTATCTTTTTGGTGTTATTTGATGGTTGACTGATCTGAGAGAATGTAAATATGATAATTAAAAAACCATTACATTACAATAAAATAGCTTAATGTAATACAAGAAAGTAAAGGATGTAACTTTATACACCATTGAGACATGTGAGATTATTATTATTATTATTATTATTATTATTATTATTATTACTACAGACGTCTTTATGACAAGGTCTTTTTCCTAATAGCCCCATCTCTGTGGTATCACAAGGCATGAGCTTTAAAGTGTCTGTTGAGCAGGAGTTTCAATAGAATAGTTAATGGAACTGTTTATTTTTTTCCTTTTTAATTTGTATTAGTCATTCACAGGAGTGGTTGTTCTTAGTTGAAGATTTTTAATTTTTTTTTTATAGAAAGGGAATCACAAAAAGGCAGGCAATCTAAAACTACTCAGTGATAAGAACAGATTGGGCAATAACTAACCCAGATATTAAGACTATGGTTTTTACTAGTGTGCCCAATAAAAAAGTCATTGAATACTGCTAGCAGAAAGGCTATCTCCTGTAAAAAGTAATAAAAATAACAAACCAAAAGTCTTTATCCTCATGCACAGCTGTTGCCAAGCTAGTTTCAGCTTGATCTGTATTTCTGAACAAGACTTCAGTTAAATTTGTTGTTTTCAGTACATAATAGCAATAGCAAGCTCATAATGATAATGCATGTGAAAGTTGGCAAATCTTACCGTAATGTAGAGGAGTAAAACCATCTCCTGTTATTTCAGTGAATTGGGATGAACGCTATCGTAGGAAACATCTGAATCCTGTCTTCTCCTGAGTACTTTTCTTTTTTGTTAAGATATGTTTTATTATGAAGGGAAATTTCCTCCCTTACCTGTAGATAATACATTGTTTGATTCTCAAATGTCTTCCCCAGGAAGTGCTGAGTCACCAGCTCACTGTTGTTCTTCTGGATCTGAGTCATCCATTGATAAATCTGAAATAGTTGCAAAGAATTCTTGGTCCAAAGTGGGAGTTTCTTTCTCTTTCCCACTTCCGTTTCCAGATTAAAGCATTTTCTTTTGTTTAGACAACAACATTTTCCTCAGAGTTTATATCAGTCTGTGATGTCACTTACAGGCATGGAAGGTGTTTCACATGCCTCTGTGCAAAGGCACGGTCATATCTCACTGGGTGTTGAAAGAGAACGTGGCTGCAATGCAACACGGATACTCCATTCTGGATCTCATTCAACATGCCCTCCTATTGGGCATCTTCCTGTTGAGTTCACCAGACAAGAAGCCACACCATCAAATCTTCAAAACAGTGTTACAGTCTCTTCCCTATCAGCACTGATTTTCCACATATGAGCCAGCAGCAGTCATCCTCAATGGGTAGCTCAAACAAAACATACATGAGGTTGACTCCGTTCTCTCACTTTTATTATGCAGCTAGGAGAAAGAATTACCACCATTCTCTGCTTTTGTCCAGGTTTGCCAGCTGGTCTGTGAAACATGACACCAAGAAATCATCACTGCCCACCTCTATGGCACTGTTTTCTCCTAAAGTGTCAAAAACCTGCCCTTAAATTACTTCTTTCTACAGATCTGTAGAAAGATCTGTAGATCTTCTGTTCGCCTCTGTAGATTCACTGTTCACCTCTTCTTCCTCACTGGGATTCCAGGCACCACAATAGTCATTGCGCTTCATATTTGGCTCAGCACAAAACAAACTGGGACTTAAATTAATGAATACTAGAGATGAAGAAGGTAGAAAGGTAGCAAACTGATCAACTGAACCACAGAATATTATCTGCAGAACAGTGCAGCTGCTTTGCACAGAGCATTTATATTTTGTTCAGTGAAGAACTGAGGATTTAATCAAAATCAATGGCAAATCAATTCAACCAGGCTAAGATTCTAGTCAAAGAGTAAGGACTGATTCTTTAAAGAAGAAAGCCAGAAAAAGGTCCACTGACTTCAGCTGAGCTTTCTGCAAACACAGAGTTGCCTGCTGTGGCATTTGCAGAACAGGAAACAACAAAGAACACAAGCAGACTTAGGTTCTTCTTTACCTCTTCCATTGGATGGTATTCGGTGTAGACATAACCTCCTGAGACCTGTCTGTGGCTGCTCCTCTCCCTTGGCATGCTCTGATCCACAAGTTTCTGCACATCAGGTATTAGGACTCTGAAGGAAGGGGAAGGGGAAGATAGAAGAGAAAACAATCCTAAACAGTTACTGCTGACCTACCATGGTGGGTACATTGCTTATATCAGCAAACGAAAGGATTTAACCTCTTCTGTTGTGAGTTGCGTGGCAAAAGCATCACCATAAGCATTATGGTTACTTTCATGTAAAACAAAGTTCAAAGTACTGAGATTTTCACAGGGTTCTAACAATAATAATTTTTACCAGATTTTTTCAATTGTCAGTTTTCTACCAAGAAAAAAATGTTCAATATTTTCTTTTCTTCACCACTTCTATTTTTGAGCAAAACTCTGAAAATTCCACCTTTTTGGAAAAGGAAGGGAAAGAGAAAAATTTAAGATAAGGGTTTCATTGTATTTTATTGAGACATTTTCAATTTGCAAAGATTTCACAGAAATATTTATTGCAATTTGCAAAAAACATAACAAGCCCCTTATTTCCTTCAAATAGCTCTTTTTGCTTTTTAGCTACAAAAATAGCTCAGAAACTAGTGTAACACAGGCATGATTCCATGATCCAGGGAGTCAACAAAACCTTTTTCTTGGCTTCAGTGGACTTTGGATCAGAGGCTGTTCTTTCTCACTGCAGTCAGCCTCTGGTAACTGCTGCAAATCTGTGCTCATTGTAAACACTTGCGATAAGACAATTGCAAAGGTAGCTCGAACGCTGTTGATCTCAAATGCTGGAAGTGCTAACAGGCTTTTCTGCTGACAGTGGTACTTATCGGCATTTCTGGAAACTGCACTTAAGAAACTTTTAAGAGTAGTTACGGCTGACTTTCACTCTGAGCTTTGATGTTTATTCACATCTAAACTTCAAACTAAAATTCAGGCAGTGAAAATTCCCACGAAGTGAAACCACACACACAAAATACCTTATTGGTGCTCTGGAGAGTTGAAACCACAGAGTCTGACACAGTCAGAATATTGATGTCCTTATTATAATTTGTCACTTATGTCTCTATCATTATATACCTAGCTGTCATGTTACCTTCCCTGCATATCAACTGCCTTCTAAAGGGTGGTTCCTGCTTTGAATCTGTTATAGGAACTTTGACTCTATTATTGTTGTACTCATCTCAGCCTCTTTGCAATACAAAGCCAAAATTTTAATCTTGACTAATAATTACTCATCTCTTTCTTTAGAACCCTATGTAAGGTAGATAGAGTTCTGGCCAAGGGAAAACAAGGTTAAACTGCTAATTTCAGTTTAGTGTTTTAATTTCCACTAGAATCAGTTTAAACCATTAGAAAATGAAGAGTCTTGACATAAATAAGAGGTTAAATATCTTCTGGAACGTTGTCTAAGTACTGAATATCTAAACCTCATGCTAGATAATTTGTACTGGCTCCAACCTCATATCTCTTCATCTCTGGTCGTCAGGGCATCACACTTACTAAAAGAACTTGTCAGGCAAGATGCAGGATGTCAAGATCAGCTTTAACTCAAAGCAGCTTTGAAGTGACACCAATCCTCCTTAAACTCACCTTTGACTGGTAAATGTCAGTGTATGTCCATAGGCCATTTGTCATCAACCCTGAATGACTACAGGGTCGTTTATATTAAATACAGCTAAATTAAATTAGCTACTGGTTACCTGAAAAAGTCAACTCCAAATGGGAACAGAACTGCATGAGGAATAGATCTTATTTAATCCCATGTGCCTTTATAAACACTCTTTGTATCTGGATTAGATCTTCTGGTTGTAAGTTATGGAAGACATGAGGCTGGGTAGGTGTGATAAAGCATCGTGGGACGTTTGCAGGTTGTGCCTCCCAGTGGTGTGCATAGTGGACACCTGCCACTGGGATCTTTGTCCCAAGCTGGGATATCTCTGTTTGGCTGGGTGGTGTCAGGAAATTCTTACCAGCTTGGTGAAGGGGATAGGGGTAGAAAAATGAAGCTTTGAAGAAAGTGGCTGAATATTCACTTTGAAAGGTCTCTTCTCCAAACCAGAGGAGCAACAAGAGATGGGGAAGGGAAAAGGAGAGCGAGAGACTGCTTCCCTGCAATGACACCGGTTAAACCTTTGGGCTCTACAGAACAGGGAGAACCCTCCATTCAAGTATCCATGCTTTGCAAAAGCAAAGCATGCTCCTATAAGCAGTGGTTATATGAAGTTTGGCCTCTAGAGTTTAGACTAAAAAACTGAGTCATACATCCGAGTGCCATCCTCTTAGTGACCACTGAGAAGGCCACAGCAGGAAACAAGATAGATTGGGCTGTCTCAGGTTCCAACTCCAAATTCACAGTCCAGGATAGGTGGAAAATAAATACATTGGGCAGAGGGGAATGTGCTTTTAAAGGTTCGTACAGCATGTCTGTGTTTTCTGGTCAAGGTAAGTTGGAGGCATTTGGAACAAAGGTTGGGTCTTACTGCCAGTACTTGCTGACTGTTTATCAGACAGGGCTTGGTCCTTTTCTGATAGCAGGGAAGATTATTAGAGCCAGCCTTCCCCATCAAGATATTAGAGATTGTACCTGTAAGAGATCATATGCTGATCTAAACTGTCTTTCACCTCCTGCACCAGAGGGGCTGGGATCCTTACGTGCAGGTCTTCTCCAGCCCTGATGTCTTCAGGAAGCAGAGGCTTCCACAAATCCAGCTGTGCAGAGGAGAAAGAAGTGCACAAATGAAGCTCTGTTTTCAGAATGAGAAAATATATTAAAGAGTAGTTGCCTATCAACAAATGAAAGAAGTTTTCCTTCAAACTGTCCCCGTAACTCTCCAGTCATTTGTTCACAGGGCATATAGCACAGGCTTGGTGTTTTTATTGACTCAGACACCACTGATAAGGAGCATCACTTTCACAGAGCCATGCAAAGAAACTAACTTCTTCACATAAATTCCTTCAGGTAGTAGAAGGGTGGTTCCACACTACACTAAGACAAAAAAAAAAAAGTTAAATAAAGCTTTTTCTAGTTTACTTTAACCTTCATTCCTGTCCTAAGCTACCTGCATATCTGTTTTACAGCCCAAGACCCCGCTCTGCTTGCTGGGCATATGTGGTTATTTTTACTTACCATTAAAGTACTGTAAAGAAGCTGAAGATACTGGACTTGCTGAAATGTTTCTGGCACAATATGCAAAACCTGATCCCTGGAAATTCAGTAGAGAAACAAGATCAGTTTTATCGTCTGTTAAAGTATCCATGATTTCATAAGTCAAAAGGAGATATTTTGTTATGTAGAAGGAAGACAGAGCATGTAACAGTGTTGTTCCAACAAAAACGCCTCTGAATTATGAATCTGTGGAATGTTTTAGCTGTAAGTAGGACTAAGTGATGCGACTTTTCTGTTGCTAGAGCATTAGCCACTCTGCTTCCTTGCCAGTGGCAGTCCTTTATTCACCATACCAGCTTCACAGAAGCCAAAGGCTTGCATGAGCCCTGATGTGTGTTTCTACCTTTGTAGGACCAGGGCCACAATGAGGGCATTGGTAACACGTGATAAACTGATTTATTTGATAGGATGTCACTTTTTTTTTTCCTCACAATTGGGATTTATTCAATTATTCCAGATTAACTTTGTGCTTGGCTGGTCTATTTCAGCATGCAGAAACTTTTGGTAGTCATGATAAATGAACATTGCTAAGAACTTGAGATGTCCACAAACTGCTTGTCATGAGAATAGCCAATTTATTAGAAAGAGTGAATATTGTGGTCTCCAGAACTGTATATTCCTACTCAATTCATATGAAAGAAAAACTTCTAGTACAGAATCTATAATTTTATATTTCTAGAAAAGGTGCACGGAATCCAGTATCTTAGTACATATTTTCATGAGATCTCATGAAACTTTCATCTACTACAGGCTTAATCTGATGAAAATATTTGAAGTTTACAGAGAACAAATTAAAATGGATGGAAATGCAGAAAAAGCAAATCGGTATGTTCTGCTAAAAAAGCCCTTGCAGTTATTCTTGTATTTTTTTTCAGTGTTCATTCAGATCATCTTTCCAGGACTGACAGCAAGTGTGATGTTTCTGGTGAAAGAGTTTCAGAGTGAGGAGTGGATGTTGATGACTACATTGTATTACTCAAAGGTAGGAGACCAGTTATCCACTACTGATGAGACAGAATGGGGAACCCTAGAAACTTCCCTATTTGCTGGCAACCAGCAACTACTGCTTCACAGTCTCTTTTAGTGGCTTCAATGGAGTCTTTACAGGACAAATACAAGAAAGGAGCATTTTACATTTTAAAGCTTTTGTAACAGAAATTCTTGCTGCAAGAGCAAGCCATGGTCATTATAGTCATCAATATAATATGCTCTCGTCATCTGAACTGCAACTGCCATCTTTTGTGCTTCCATGCAGGAATGTACAATTACCAACTTAATATACATACGAATAGAATTCACTATTCATTCACTTTATCCCCAGAGAAATAGGGGGATTTGTGGTTTTTTTATGTCTCTCTTGAAAATATCACCTTTGCTGAGCCATAACTTGATAGTTAAAAAAGGCAGTTCACTACTGGTTTATGAGATGCTGATAGATCCATATCTGTGGGGCAAAATTATTACATTTGCTTTGCTCACAGCAATGGTACAACAGTCATGTTGTACAGATTGATACAACAGTCATGATGCCTTTGTAATAAAGCTTGTAGATGCAGGATAAACATCTTTGCTAGCAGAATAAACATCTCAGCTGCAGTTCAGAGTTTATTCTCTCTAAATGCCTAGGCTTGCTTTGTTCTTTTTCTATCGGGAAGGGAAACAATATCCTGTAATATCTTTCTATCCTCATTGACATTATGTCTTAATTACACCAAATCAGAGAAATTCCAGACAGTCAGATTGCTGCCAGATGGCCAGCTCTTATTTACTGATAAACCTTTCACAATAGCCAGTGTGGAGACAAACCATTTTTAATAGTAAACTAAGTTTAGAAAGCATAAATTTGTTTATGATTATGGACTAAGTTTCTCAGTGGAGAAGTGCAAAGTCAGCCTATGTGACCCCATGAGAACGACAGTTTTTAAAATTCTACAGTTAAGCTTTCTTAACAAATTAAAGGACTGTTCTCAGCACAAGCTGTGTGTCCTTGGATGCTCATAGATTGGGTATTTCATTGTTAAACAGAGCAGAGGTCAATGAAAATGGGCTTTACTAATAATTTCGACTTTGTGCCAGTGCTGCCCACCCAAAGTCACACTGGCCATTCAATACCTGTTTTTAAATACCGTGCAAGTACTCAACAGGTTCAGTTCTGAACAATAATTAGAAACAAAAATGAACAAGACATTAGCAGGGATCTGTTGAATTCTGTTCACTGAAATCAGGCTCTAACTGCATGTCTGATACAAATCTAAAGACTAAATATAATCCAAGGAAATAACGCATTTTAAGTAGTGACTCTGTATGCTCTGTTAGGAGATTTTCCAGGAGAGCTGCTGAATGGGTATGCTAGGAGGGAACTGACTTGCTGTAGGTATTGCTTGGTTTTCTGGCCTTTTTATGACTATATTCTAGGGATATAATTTGTCTAGAGACATTCAGCACCAGACTACTTTCTCTGTTTCCTTTAGAAATTTCCATGTATGAACTTACATGTGGATAGGTGGCCTCCACGCTATGCTCATGCCCAGTCTGCAAATCCTGTTTGTCACAATGGCAGTTACCTACCATTCCTTGAAATTTGAGGGTGAATGAAACAAAAATAGTTTAGAGAGGCAAACAGCATAATTTTACATCACTCATTTTTTGAAGTGGAACTGAGAATGGAAAATAAAGCAAAACTAGAGATTTCATACTTTTTAAAACATTAATCAGTAATAAAAAATGTGGTAATCTGAACACCTTGGAGTGAAGATTGTCTGGAATAACTCCCTTAGCTTTTTTTTTTTTTGTAATTGTTACAGATTTCCAACAGGGCTTCACTATCTTTTTCATATAACCTAATCTGTCTTTTATTAATAGATATAATTTTGCTCAGTCATACCCCTTGCTTTATACTCAGAAAAGGCATTTTACTCCTGCAGCATCTGGTTTCAAAGTTCATTATGAAAGAGGCTAAGCCAAATGAATTTCAGCTAATGGAAACAGAGCATCCTGAGATGCATTTGAGAGCCATTCTGTGTCTCCTACTGCTGTAGCTATATCTTTGTAGGCTTGGATTTGCTTCCCTCATTCTTCTTTTCCCATCTTCATGTTTTCTTTCCCAATCTTACAAAGCTTACAGCTTAGTAACCCTGTGTCCAGTTTTTCAGCTCATAATTATTATTATTCTTACACGGTTTCTCTGACTTTCGCTGCATGCACAATTCTTCATGAAACCCTCTTTACACTCACCTGTCATATTGCAATTTCAAGCTGAATTTTCCAGGAATTAGTATCCCCAGAGAAAAGATGATCCCAAGAGAAAGCCACATCTTTGCGCAGAGAACCCAGCACTGACAGTGCAGAACTAAAGAGGAGGAGGATAGATCTGGACTGAACACATGATTTATAGAATTATAATGTACGACTAGACTTATCCTGGAAGGCAACCTGCCGTTGATGAATCATTAACTTCACTTGTAAATAGTTCTAGATGAACCATTAACTTCATTTGTAAGTAGTTCTACTTTTTCATAATTCCTAAAGGTCTCTTCCACACTCCAAAACACAAACACTATTAGCAACATTCTTACTGAAACACTTTTTGTAAGAACTAAGAACATTTTTCTTCATGTCACCTTTCTGGCTTTGAAAATGTTTTGTGACAAAATTGGTAGTACTTAGAGAAATGTTACCTGCAAGATCTACGGCAACTCATGAAGATTAGCTTATAAAAATCATAGAGATAGGGAAGAACAGGAAAAGAGTGGTAAAACAAGCTCCATCCTTACTCTGTTTTTGTGTTTGTACCTTTATGGAACACTTCTGTGACCTCTTAAGTGCAATTCTATCACTTACCTAACTTAAAAGAGGACATGAAAGAGTAACCAACGCTCCTATAAAAGGGAAGCATTGGGACATCAGAGTCTCGTCTAAACCACTCTCAGTTGGTCCAGATCAGTCTCTGGCCACAGACTAACAACTCTACACTGTTATAAAGAGTGTTTTTGTTACATATTTTTTTAAAAAGTGAGCTGATTACTATCTGAAATATTTAATTTCTTGTTTAGTTTATATAGCAAGAGTAAATATTTGTAAACTGTAGTTAGATATATATATATAGCACAGTTAGATGTATTTATAGCACAGTTCTTGAGAAAGAAATTGTTTCCCTCATCTTCTCTCTTGGATTAAAACTATCTTGTGGTGATTTAATGAAGAAAACTGCATGGATTTGGGGTGCAGAGACTCCAGTAAGTCAGTTTGTGTACGTATGTATAGGACATGATACCATACTGTAATTGTGGGATATTTATAGATTCTTCTCACGAAAGTATGAAGTCCTCTTACATTTTTACCAAGGCTGTTATCAAGGAAACAGGCGGCCAAACTGTCCCAGTATAGAAGAGGAACAACCTCAAAAGTGTGTTCTCACAAAACCAGGCTGCAGGCAAGAGAAGAATATGCTCCTCTTCATAAATCACACTAGACCCTTTCTGTTTTATTGCAACCTTCTCAACAGCCTGGGACTGAAAATGCTGAGTATTTCTCTCCACGTAGATATCCAACCCACAATGACTTCCAGAAAAGCTGAAAGAAGTCAAGTTTGCAGGATTAGATGCAGCTTCATTTGTGAGGAATCAGCAAAACAAATTCATGTTGGAAATTCATATTAGCACTCAGGACATCTGCTTAGATAACCTTTGCTTTTGTTTCCTTTGTCTCCACCACTGCTATGAGGCAGACTAATGTTTTTAAGACTTCTGCAGTGTTGTCTGTGCTCTTTTAACAGGTCTGGTTGTGAACTGGGGTTCAGTCACTTGACAGGGACTCACAATCTAGGAACAAAAAAATATAAGGAGGCATAAAGAGAAACCAAGCATTTTACAAAAAGCGCTAAAATTCAGCTCCAGCCCAAAGCTTGCACCTTCATGTTGAAAGCAGAAGCTGTTTCTTCTGTGGTGAAAACATCACTCCTATGATGCCAAATAGTTATGGAGATAGATAGATAGATAGATAGATAGATAGATAGATAGATAGATAGATAGAGTCATTTTGCTTAATGGGCATAGAATTCAGAAGAAATGACAGTTGCTTGCTAGGGTCTTTGATTTGGATTCTTTTGAAGTCTAGTTGATTTTAATGGGCTTTAGATGAAAGTCCTGTGCAAATAATTACGGACATTTCTCTGATTTAAGAAATGGACTTATTTTGGGAATTTCAGCAGAAGATTTGTTCATAAAAAACAATACTTCATTTTCTACTTATGTTCAGCTTGCAAGCAGCACTTCTGAATTCAGAGTAAAAGCCATTAGAGACATTATTCTGCCACCAATGCAAAAAAATATCTTGGGATGAACGTTGACTTCAACAAGCCTGTTGCCCTCTTGGGCATAAATAATGTCTTTCTCAGTAATAAAGTCTGTTCTTTGGTCAGGTTCTTACTGGCAGCTGCTTATCTTTCTAGCAAATGTGGAAGTCAGCTTAATCCATTTATTCCTTCCTTGAAAATTGTGTGCAAAAAGGCATGGGACTTTCTGGGGAGAGGAAAGGTTGTAAATATGTTGCACAAACATGCCACATGAAACTGTGTGGTGTCCTTTTTTTCCAAACAAGTTTACTTTGCATGTCTTCCATACATTCTTCTCAGAGCTTCAGAGCACTTTTTTTTGCATCAGTTTAGCCTCTCGACTGCCCTGTTAAACAAGCAAATATTATTTCCACTACTTAAAAGATTAAGAAAAAGGGGGAAAAAAAGTGACTCCCCAAGGTGACATAGGAACATTGCTGCAGAACCAGGAATAGAATTCAGATCTCCTGACTCCCTGTCTGGTGCTTCCTTAAATATATGACCATCTGCTCTACTGCTGGAAGTATAGATACTATATGCTGACTCCAACAAGCTGGCTGCTAAGCCTGTTAGTTTATCCTCTTTTTATCCCATACTGATATCATCTCCAGCTAAGCTTTTGGCCTGGAGTCAAAGTGATTTCCAGTGTTTGAATGATTCGACCTGCTTGTTATTGTTTTAACCTTGCACCACACATATGCTCAGCTATTTGTGACTTATCTGCATACAGTCTGTGTAGCAACAGCCACAAGCTAGAACTGTTTTGTTTAAAGATTGCATACTGAAGCGTACCACATGTTTTAAGCAACTATCATATAGCAGTGAGTTTGATCCTGGTAGCTGCCCGCACCCAGATTCCCTACTGAGCTGCTGGTTACTTTCAAGGACAAAGAGCTTGTTAAAAAGACAACAAAATGTACACACTTGTGTGTCTCCACAGACATCCATTCAGCATGTTGAGCTTTCCCAATTCACAGCTAAATCCCATACTGAACTAAAAACCTAACTAAACGAGATGGAATTCAACACAATCAACATTTTTTAAAATCATCATTTGGATTCAGAGGAAATCATCCTCCAGTAAATTTCCTTCTCTCTGTCATTGCTGGAGAAAACTCACCGTATGTGTCCAAAACAGAATCATCACTCAGTAGGGTCAAAACAGTAGCAGACTAATGTGCCTTAAATCCTAGTCTTGTGCTCCACTGAAGAGGGGGGTAGATAATTTGGCTGTCTTACTAAAATATCTTCTGGTTATCACTGTAGTTTTACTTGGGGGAAGTACACAATGAATTGACAGTTCTGTTTCCCATTGTCTTGTCAGAGGAGGTAGCATATTCTATAGGTATTGTCTTTTTCTATGGTACAAAAATATTTCTGGTTTTGTGTGAGTAATGTTAAAAACATTCCAATTCATTCTACAAGATTAAATATATATTTATATTTATATTTATATTTATATTTATATTTATATATCCGTAATTTTGTAGCATTTGTGTGTTCAGCAATACGCTGTGTGGTCTGCAGTGTGAATCATTGTTCCTCTCAGTATTCCAAGACTTTAGCTTCCACAGCTCTTTTATAGAAAGGTTTTACTGAAAGTCTCTGGACTCCATTGTGATTTGATAGTGCTAAGTGTTCTCAAACCTCATTAGTTCCAGCAACAATCTTAGAATAAATGGGAATATACTGGAAATTATGCTGAATTACAACAATTTTGTTCTAGAGTCATCTCGCGGACATTTCCTTGTTCACTCTCTGTCTCTGATATTACACTGAAAACACCCCATTAACCTTACATTTGGGACTTTAAAATAATCACAAACCAGGAAGAATTCCAGCCAACATACACTAGATTAGAATGACATTACTAGCAAACCTTAAAATTAGTTCCATTAAGCCAACCTTAAATGTCCTGCAGATCATCAAGCGACACAGGATACACAAGCTTTATCTTAGTGGAACTAATTTGACTATTGGCACATGATCTAGCAATTTCAAGAAATACACATTTACAGCCACTTTTAGGGATTCTCAATAGATTTTACAGCATTTATGTACATGCATACTCACATATTTGAGCACAACCATAAAAACCAGTGTGTTGTGTCAGTGTGGGAAATTACACCTGCCTTTTCTCCACAAGTCCTGTGATGCAGCTTTTAGACAGCTTTCCTATCAGAGAGGAGCTTCAACTACCCGTTCAGCAAGCAGCTCCTTATGAAAGTGGATGAAACCAAGCTGAAAAAACCTGTATTGGTCTAATTAGTCTGGCAGAACACCTTCCTCAGACACCATTTTCTTTAACCAGGAAAGAAAAATATTAGTACTGAATTGTCTTTCCTTAACAACAGGTGGCCTGAATGGTTATTTTTATTTCGTCCTTTAGATAGCCAAATATCACTGCTTAAGGACCATGAGCTTCAACATACAGTCTGAATTCAAGATGATATTTGCCAAATGCTACTAGAGGGTAAGAAACTCTTTTGGTTCTATTCTAGGGGTTAAGGGTGATAATGTTTACAAGGAGTTGTGCACAAAGTCCTACAATCCTTATGTAAACACAATTCCTATGGGAAATTATTCTGCATGAGGACTGTGCAATATAACTTTTAAAAGTATTAGCAGTGTATTTCAGGTGCAATGGTAAATCACTGAACCCCAAGTCCGCACATGCAGGGCTGGCTGCAGAATATTGCTCTTGTGGTTTGTTCAAAGATTCAATTTTCCCATAGATTTTAATGTGCTTGAATCCACTGTCAGAAAAAGACGTGATTTTTTTTAACTCACCTTCTCCAGTCCTGAAAACTTTCCTTTATAAGAATACCTTCTGATGATATGATTAGAACTCATGATTTCAAAGGTATTGCTCTAGGGGGAAAGAATTTGCAGAAGCGTTTGATCCTGTGTTGATGTTCTGAGTGGGCAAGAATTAGGCAAGAATCCTTTATTTTGTAAAGAAACAAAATTTCTTGTAAAGCTTTAGCTGTCAAAGTAATGCACTGTTTGTTTTAATTAGGCCTTTTTAAGGAAGATGTCATGTAACATTAAAAATCTGGCTTGTATTTTAAAATAAAATAATTACCTTTTTATGTAAATAAATTAGTATTATATTATTCCTACTAGCAGAACTGTAAAGGACAGCACATAAGTCTCCATTACTGCTTAATGGTTAAAAAAAAAGCTTACTGCGCTGTATCCTAGAATAGCCAAGATTCTTTTTAATGAGTTCTGTTACAAGCACTAAAATACTTTATGATTAGATGCGAATATGCTTGCATACGATTTCTTAAACACAAACAATACACACTGTATAGTAAGTAATTAGCTTTTGCAGCTGTAAAACATGTTCATATTAACCTTTGTCCTTCATTCTATCAACAATGACAGACACACTGAGCTTTCTGTGCAATGCCAGCACCACTGAATGTAAATGTATTGTTTGCGTGCATGTAGTTATGTTCGTGTGGCCATGCAAGGGGAGTAATGCTCCAGAACCCTCAACCACTGTGAGAAACTGTTAAAAATGCTTATGATGCCCCTGAAGAATCTCAGAGATCTTTAATGAGGTCAATAGTACCTGACAGAAGATCTCAAAGCGGATCTTGCCTGAGCCAAACAAGTCCATTCTGTGTAACTTACAGTCAGTAGAATTTCCAGTGTATTTTTACAAATGAGCCTTATAGAATTTGTAAGCAAGGTTTGAAGTGTGATGTGTATGTATGGGTGTGACATGCAGTAGAAACAGCTTGTATTTTGGTGTGTGGTTTTGTTAAAAATAATTGCTGCTAGTAGTATCTGAGTGAGGACTGAGTAGTGTAGCTTTGAGGTGCTTGTTGTGTGACATGGCTGGGTAGGTTTGCAGTAAGGCTGTTGACATGGCTTGCAGTGGTCACAAGTTTTGGGGTTCTTCAGCAAAGGCAGCCAAGACATTCTTCCAGTCTGATGTCTGAACTGTTCCTACTCTTCGTATAAGGAGTGGATCTGAAACATCAGCCAACTCTGCCTAGGAGAGCTTATAAATCTAAGCAACTCAACATGGGGGCATCCCCATAATACAGACAGGCAGCACAAAGACCTGGCTGTGCTGGAACTGTGCCTCTGCTGCCAAACAAGGTAATCCGTGGAGTCATGCACTAAGGAGACGGGTGTGGAACACCAGGAATCTGGGTGTGCCTTGAGGACCTTCTCAGTGACTTTTCTGTGAGCAGACAGAGAAGCAGTGGCAAGCAGGGAGATGAAGTCAGATTCTCCATGTCTCTGACTACTACCTTAGTGTCAGATCATTTTATCTCTGTTCAGAGAGAGTGGTTTTGATACCTTCATTGTTCTCTTTTTTCCCCTTCAAATACTGAGTTATTAGGTTCAACAAACGAATATCAAACCTACAGCAGAAATTTTGGATAGTGTTTTTTTTTATTCTGCATCAGCAGAAATCGAACCCACCTTCATCCTCCTCAGTACTACCTTTTGGGGGGATTACTGCCTTCTGAGAAGAAAGTCTTCTGGCTGACACCAGTCAGGCATTCACCATTTTGTACTGCACAGACTGATACAGAGCAAATCTCCAAACACACATGCACACACATTTTTTTGGTCTGCTTTGCTTTTCAGATCTCCATCATGTTCCTTACATTTATACAGAAGCAACCCAGACTGAAGATTCGTTTAGAAGGTAGCATGTGCCTGCAACAAATCATTCATTGGCAAAATGAAGCATATTCTAAACCAAGACATACAAATGCATCATCTTTGCCCTCTTTCTGCCCCATACAGTGCAGTGTGCAAGGGGTGTAGGTTTCTTTTGTCTTTTCTGGAGAGTTCTGTGTGTCAAGGAACTGCCTGTTGTTCTGATAAAGCTGATATCTAAGTGCTGAGCAATCACAAAGGGCAAATCACCACCCAGTATTGGTCTTCAATACATACATTTTTAAAGATTAAATAGTCTTTTATTATGTGAATGACATTTCAAATGTGGGCTCCTCCACAACAGGCCATTGTATATTTCCTGAATCACATCTCATCTGTGTCAGCACAAATCAAGACTTCAGTGACAATTGTTGCTATTTACACCAGCCTCTGTGCAGTCAGAGGCCAATTCACCAGCTGCTCCCTACTGCAGAACAAGAAAACTGTGCTCACTTAACACTTGAGTTTTTTTGCTTTGAAGTTGTAGAGCCACTGCCTCAGCTGATGCATATTTGCTGTAGAGCCCTGACTTTAATCTAAACTAGCTGAGAAGCCACTCCCCCTTTCCCCACAGTCCCCACACACTTCCCCACATTTCTAAACCGTTGTCGAGAACAGGTGACATCTTATGTGCAGCAGAATCTCTACCATGAAAATCAAACGACGAAATACAGAAGATTTAGGAAGTGCACTTTGTGGATTGAACTGGTAAGAATAAACTATGGCATCCACTCAAGAATCAGGAGTGTTCAGTAAAAATTGCCCCTGTCCGTAGGCATGGATAGAGTCCCTTACCTCTAGCAGCGAAAAGTGAAAATAAATTCTCCTGTTTATAAAAAAAATTCGTCTTGCTTCATAAAGCCAGAGCTTATCTAGGTTTTAATAGGTGCCATGGCAACAATGTTACTGGAGTACTTATAGGAGCATTTTTGGAGAGAGGAAACAGGATGAAACAAAAAGCTCACTGGTTATCTGTGGGCACAAGGACTTTTGCTGCAGACAAATACAAACTCTCCTTCTTCTTCTTTCTGGGTGGCTATTTACAGTTGCCACCACATTCATACACTTTCACTTTATGCTGTTGTTGCCCAGAAATACTGAAAAAGGGGAAAAAAACAGCTACAGCTAGAATGACTGATTTTAAACATAGTTCAGAATTCCATTACATTTGCATCAGTTAAAAGAGATGAACAGTGCAGAACTACTAAAACCACTGTGGTTACTAGTAAAAAACCCCAATACCACAAGATTTACACGTTCAGTAAAACCTATGCTTAAATGCCATAGTCCCTTTAAAACTATGCATGTCGCAACCATCAGATAACTATGGCTCTGTTTTTGTTCTGAAATAAATAATTTCAGCACATTTCACCTAGGAGTGAATATTCCACCTTTTTTCAGCTCTGCAAAACACCTGCAGTTCTACTTTAATTCTGATATTCTAGTGTCAGTAAAGAGATATTGAAACTGGAACCTCGTTCATGCAAACTTACGTGCACTGATATTCGTGTGCAAAGAGAATAGCTCAACATTAACAAATGGCAATATACAATAGTGCTGCAATGACCAGAGCGGGGAAAAAGCCAATTAGAGGGAAGTCTTAGTATTTTTTTCACTTTACCAGTTAACCAGAGCCACATCTCTAGGTCTCTGTGTACAAAGTATTACTCAACCTCTTGTCCATGCAGAAACAGTTGCAATACCTGAGAAACAGTCTTTAAGTCAAAATCCAGTTTATTTAGATTCTGATTTCTTGACAAAAATCGCACTCTTGCAATGAACTTTTAGTCCCTCTTTCCCAGTCACTTATGAATATCTTTATCATTTTGAGACCAAAGTGGACATTTTAAAGAGAGTTCCTGTATGTTTCTTGTGAAATGAGTGGCCAGAATATTTCACACCCTGAGGAGGCTGGAGTTAGGGTTAAAAAGTAGTTTTAAACATGAAGAAATCCAAACAAGAGAGAACTGCAGATCATCAGGGTCTGCAAATCCAGCTGTTTATGGAGAAAATTTGTTTTTCCAAACAATCGCTTTGCAAGTAATGAAATCATTTTGCATTACTTCAAAAAATTTCTTTCATTTTTGCTCAGATGATACCAGTTTATTTTCTCTTAATGCAAGAGCCTTCCTGACCCTAGCAGCCCACATCTTCTGCCTGTTTCTTGCTTTCGTTTTAGATCTGTTCACACATCCTGCAATGCTTAACATGGATCCTTGGGCCTGTGAAATTTGCTATATAACTCACATTTTTAAATCCTTCTCTCAGTGTTTTCTTTTTGATTGTGTGATATATGACAATGATCTAACCTTGTCACCCTTTTGTATGTATAGCCTTCAGACGATGTGGAGATTTCACAGGATGAACAGTATATGCATTATTCTCAAGGAAAAAATTACCAGATAATCCAGCTTTATCATGGCACTTTACTGTTTTGTAATAAGACAAGATTTATGAATGAAATAATGTCTAATAGCAAGCAGCATGTAAAAACCAGGAATCATAAAAGGCAGTATCTGTTTCTTTGAGATTGGCAGGACAAATACTGAAGTCCAGTATTTCATAGCTCAGAAAGAAGGAAAGATATGCTTCTACTTTTCTGACTTCTTTGTGGCCCAGGAATGAAAAATAGTGCCTTCCTACAAGAGTCTGGTCAAATAGATGGTTGCTTTGTGCAGCTGAGTCCCCTGTCTTTAAGTCATAGCTACATAATTACTCTAAGCCCTGTACTTTCTATAACAAGCCTTCAATTCATTGAAAATCCTCCCCTGCTTCAGCAATTTAGTTTACTTAATGAACTACCTATTTTCATTTCACATGGAGTTGAGAACCGTGGCTTGCTACAGATTCAATACACCCTTGAAATACCTTTAGTCAGTCAAACATCACAGCAAATGTCTGGATTCCATCCATTAATAAGATACACCCCTGGGCTGTATGAAATAAAGCCATACACAGCTTCCTTGCTTCTCACTCCTCATTGAGAAACAATTTCCAGCCACTGCACTTACAAAGTGTTCCAAGTGTGAATAAAGGTTGGAAACACATGTTCCTGAATCTGCAGGCAGACTGTGAAATTGGTAGAAAAAGATGCAGCTTACGTCTCTAGTTAGCCTCCCTGGCAGGTCAGCTAAAACCATCCATTTTGTATCTGTTTAGCTTAAAAAGGGGGATTTTGCACCTTTCACACCAAGCACTCCATGCAGTAACAAACCCCGTAATTATGGATGCAAAATAATTATTGTTGATCTTCATTGTGAGTCTCCCACTAATTCTAATAATGATTCAGGAGAGGAGAATGGTATTCTAAATATAGATTGTAATGCACAGAACAGGGAATTCAATCTTCTTTACTACATGGACACCTGAAAAACCTGGGTTTATTTTCAGCAGTCTAGCTTTTTAGCATATGTAAAGATCCAAGAAACCCACAGCTACATACTGTTTGGAACTCTGAATCAGTGTAGATGACATAGAAATGGCATAAGTTATTCAGACAGCAGAGAGCAAGAAATTTCAGTAAGCAAGGTGATCCTTATAGCAGACTACTACACTTCCACACTGCTTGTATAAGTTTCTACCTACTCACAAGGTGTTTAAGAAAGAATATATAGTGATTAGCTAATTTAATAACATGCTGTGCCATTTTGTGCCCACTGGTGGCTAATTCTGTCCAGGCTGCTGGCACCCCTGCCTGTGTTCTGTCCCTGAATATACATACCTGCAACTAAGGACCTGACCGAAAAGCTCAGAGCAGCTGGAGAAAGCAGCTCCCGAGCCCAGGCAAGAGCCATGGCTGCCACTGCAGTATTGGTTTGCAGGGTTCCAGCTTGAACAGCACCAAGTGCTTTCTCAGACTCAGCTCTGTGTGCTCCTGGCCCTCCAGCACAGAATATTTCAGACATCTTCCAGTGCAGGCTGGGACCGTGAGTCCAGTTCAGAACAACAGAATGGCACTGACCAGCCTGCTTCACAGACAATGCTTCCTTAAAGCAGAAGATCCAAAAAGGGAGCATAACAAACTTCTCATCAAGTCAAGCAGATGACCTCTGCTCTGGCTGTTTCACAATTGCATCGAATCTGTTTTTCTGCATATGCTGCATTTCAGAGACTGAAATGCCGAACAGCTCTCTCTGCTTTTTACACCAGAGAGAAGTGACAATGCTGCTTTGGTTGCACAGCTTCCTTCATAAATATGCACCATATTCTATCTACATGTTGCACAAAAAGTTGGGCAGTGAATTTTTCTAAGCATATTGTTTCTTTCCACCTTATCTCATTACAGTAATACCTTTTTTATATCATCATTGTAGTATCTTAACCATGTGTCCACGCTACTCCAGAAAGACAAAGAACACAGTGCTTGTAGCTTCGCAAGTGAAGCAAGGGCACCACAGTTAGGTAGCACACAGCCACTGTAGGAACTAATGCTGTTTCCCTGTTTCCCTTCATGCCCATGGGCCTGTGATTGTGGTACAGTAAAATTGTGAGTGAAGATCTGATTACACCGCAGAAACAAGCAAGCTGTTGTTGGCAACTTCAGCAACTCCAGGAGAACAAAGTGCGTTTCATCAGTTACATGTTACCAAGAACAGAAAATGTATCAGTTCTGTCTGCTGCTTCATATCAAAGGTCCAAAGCTGCTTTGCAGTTCTAGAACTCTGCCAACATAATCAATTGCACCCCTACGTAACAGGTCAGCGGAGATGCATCACAGGGTGTGTAATGAACAAATCTGAGTATTGCAGCATCCCTTTGAATAGTTGTGGTGCTACTAATATCAGAAACAGACAGCAGGAGTCAGCTTATAAAGACATAGCAGATCTGTGTTCTTGTAGTGAGAAGTATCAAAATCTATTACAGTAGCAGTGAAGCAAAGAGTTCAAAAGAAAAAGAACACAGCAAATAAAACCGTTACTGGCCTAAACTTCTGAAAACTGAGCGAGACTGATTTTTTCAGAAACTTTCCACATAACTGGATCTTTTAATATACCACTTAGGCTTAGTTATTTACCGATTTACCATGTATAGTTCTGCATGAAGAACTATATAGGATGTTGAGAGGAAATGCTTCTAGTGCCTAGCTAGAAGGTTCCAACAGCACTTGAAATAGTTACATCTTTTCCCTGGCCCAGCTCAAGAGAAGAAATTTGTCTAGGGGCATGCAGAAGGGGAAGCAAAGTACAGATTAAATTAAGACATTGTAACAGCAGTAGATGTCAGGGTGCTTTTCGGATCAATTATTTTCTTCCACTAAAGAAAATCTGCTCTCACCTCACAAAAGAAAGCCCCCACTATCAGCAGGCAGTGTTCATTTCACAAACGTTTCTGACTCACTAATATGGTAGAGCAGGCCGTTGCGTATAAAACTATTTATCTCTTCTGTTAAAATCCTTACAGTAATTACACAAGAAAAAGAGAAATCAGGAGACCCAAAACTCTTAGTTTATTTCAATTATTATCCTGCACAGTTGCTTCAGAAAAAGAGAAAGTATCTTCTGAATAAATTTTTCTTTTCAAAAACACAACTGCATCTTCATTTTTCATTTCCTGAAACTTCTTGTTCTGGATCTGTAAGAAAGTAAAAGTAAAAGGTACATTATTTCTATTGTCCAAACTACCCTGTCCTACAAACCAAGTGCTCAGCGATGAGAAGGCCACAGGAAATTGCTGTATTCTGAAAACAAGTTCATTTGAGTCATTGAGTCTATAAAAATCAGGGAAATAAGCCAAAGACACATAGGTTTCTTAGGTACAAAGCAATTCATGGCTTGATTTTTTTTCCCTCAACTATTTATTTACTGATAATGGTAAGCAGTAGCTTGTCTTTTAGAGTTCCTCTCTCCTTTCTCCCCAGCAACACCACCAGTACCCTCTTAACTAGAAATGATACACAATTACCACTCTGGAGAAAGCCCACCATGCCTGCTGAACCTTCATGCTTTGTAGAATAAGGCCTGATCTACCAAACAGACTCATCACTGTGCTGCTAACAGGACTGAAACAGAGACAGTAACAGGACTCTTCTTACCAGAATCACATGATAGCCCAGTTTATTTAGATGCCGTTTCTTCATTGCCAGCTTCCCCTGGGGGTGTGTTGTACCCAGACAGAAGGCAGACATAGGAGCAAACAGAAGAGCCAACCTGCAACCAAGGAGAGTAGGGAAGACTTCACTGTACAAATGCAGAATAATCATTTATAAGACAATGATTCAGTGATGTCCATTAACACTGCAGAATATACATCTGTCTTGTAGGCAAAAATATCAGGACTGCACAAATTTCATTATCCTCTTCCTTCTTCAGTTTTAAGTAATTTAGACTCTTTTCGTCCTTAAGCTTCACACAAGTACCAGCATCTACCCAAATACCTACAGCAGAATTAGGTACTTAGATCTCCACTTCTCTCACAATGAAAAGGAAATAGATCATTCAACATTCTCCATTAATTTGACAGATTCTGCATTTATTTTGATCCTTTGTTAATGATATTCAGAATCAGTCACTTCCTGCCATAAAAACCTACTTGGAAGGGTGAGGAAAGCTGAATGCCTTGGAACACTGAGTTTCTGTTACACAATTCACTAGCTCTCCTTTTATCAAAAAGCAAACTGTACAAAATACATTGCTGTGCAGTGATCCAGCACACAACTGTTAAGTGTTACCCAATGCAGCTTAAGCATTACTTAAATGATATATGTCCTGCTTCAGTTACTGAGAGGTCATTCTTCTACACAAGATTAAATTAATCACCTATATGATGATCCTTTTTATTCAAATTATATTTCAGTTGCTGAATTAACTGCCATAACATACCACTGAGACGCAAATTTTTGAGACTTGAGAGAATAACTGAATGTTTAATTGGACAAATACTTTTTAAGAAATTGCTACCTGCATTCATTACAAGAGTATCAGATCACTGTGATGTTTCCTGCCTCTTTCTCTGAAATGTTAAGTGTTAGCACCTCTGTTAGAAGAACGTATGGAGCTGGATGGATTGTTGCTCTGCACTGGCATGGCAACTTTTGGATATTCCAGTGAGCACAAATAACAACTGAGTTATCTACTCTGCTTCTGCAAATCAGCGAACCAAAGAAGTAACTGGATGGGATACATGCAAATAAAACTAGCTTGCTAGAAAAAAAATGCAGTCAAAAAAAGACACCTCTGAACACGTGAGTCAGGATGATCATCTGTTGCAGCTATGGGGAGCACTTTCTTTCTGTCTGAATCCATTGTGATTTCAAAATCTGAAAACAAAACAACAAAACGTTTAACTTTGCAAGAGGTTAAAATTAATGTTCTCATTTGAACCCATTAATTGTTCAAATTGTTTTCAAATGAACAGCTCATTGAAAAAGTTAACAGACACCGTCACTGGTCTGTTTCTAATTGCTGTTCTCTAGTAATTGAATTATTACTGATAGCTTTTCCCTCCCTGCAATGAATATAAAGTTATAGCTTGCCCATCTCAAGAAGAAATAAACTTGTTTCTGGAAACTGCAGATTTAAGTTTATGGAGTGAAATCATCATTTAAAGAAACTACTCTTGATTGCAGTCCATCATGCCTACTCAGATTTTCCTGCAATCCAATTCCTCATTAGAAATATTTGGGAATAAAATTATTGCTAGTACGGAAAAACTGGTAAGCTGGGTGTCTGGCAAAAAAAAAAAAAAGGCAGTATCAAAACATAAGAGAAACCAAAAGGTCGTATCCCATTTCATAAATTAAAGTAGAGCCTAAATCTTAGCCAAGAACTTCAGAGAAGAAACAAGAGAACAAAAGAGAAGAAAAGAGAACAAAAGGCAGCTGCTGTTTGGCGTTGTTTCTAACATGATTTGGTACTAACATGCCAACTCTCTCAAAGTTGGCCACACTGGATTTAAGTACAGTTAACGATTGCTTGCTGATGCCAAAAAAAAAGTCCAAAGCAGTTCTGTAAACACGAGAAATCAGAAAAGTTTTAGTAAATGGACTTAAAAACTTTAACAGAAGCATCACAAAAAGTAGATTCACCAATCAGTAACATCATTTGTTAAAAGTCTGTATCTTCAAAGTGTTAAACTTTTAATCACTTGCACCCTATGCAAATTTATTACCACCTTATTACTTTGGGGATTATAAATCCATATTAAAAATAATATGACAGTAATATAGCTTCATACCAATATGATATTTGTATGGCAGCTGAACATTTTGCCGAAACATGTTCTTGTCTCCCAGAAGTTCTATCAGTGCCTCCTGAGCCTTTCTGAGATTAAGTGATACTAATGAGGACAAATTCTCAGTCTGCACAAATGCAGGCTTTGTGAAAGAAGGGCTGTCAAGTTCCATACATGTTTTCACACAGCGAAGCATCATTGCATTTTGTTCTTTAAGATCATCTGGAAAAGGATACAAAAAATATTACACAAAATGTATTATCCCACAGAATTTTTCATTTTATTACCATTTATAGTCTGTTCCAGCATAGCAACCTCCACTTGACTACTCTACTAGCTGTACAAAATCGTAATGTGGAAACCAAATTCTTCTACAAACCATTCCAAGGACCTCATTATAACTCAGAGCATTCCAAATGCCACTTTTACTCATGACTCCAGGTACTAAAGTTGTTTGCAAGGGTTAAGGCTTCCTATGTTTTTAAAAATGCCTGAACATCTATTGACTATAGAACTCCTGTCCCTTACGCATTTCTACCATTTCCACAAATCCCATCTTCGCCTCTCGCCATTTAATTCCACACCTACTGTTAATCTGTGGCCACCATGGGGCCCAAGACAATAAGCCTGATTCCCTAGTGCAGACCCAGATCACTCAGATCACCATCCACTACATTAGTTTTGTCTTGAGGACTTCAAATTTAATATCAATCATGCTTGTGTTCTTTAATTTCTAATCTTTTAACACAATTACACGAATTACATACACAGGCAGACATCCTGTTTAAAACAAGAACATGACAAAGTAAGGTCTGACCTGACAGTGTAAGTTCATCCTTGCTCTCCTTTTGCAGCAGCTCCTCAAGTGCACGATGGGGAAGATATCCTAAGATGCCAAGTGAATACACTGCCTTCAGCAGTTCTGTGTTGGAAATCTGAGGCAGGCACTTATTCAAGCAGCTATGAAGAGTCTCAAAAAACCTTTTCCAAAAGAGAAGAAAAGTATCTAAATACACAAATAAGGCTGTATAAAATACATATTTCAAACAAAAAAACAACTTAGAAATCTTTATTATCTTGTATAATTGTATTTTGTGCTATCTAACATTAGTGGTTGATTCTTACTATGAGGATACAGCTACCTAGCAACAGATTTAGTAGCCTGATCATTCTAGAACCAAGGTCTTCATTTTCAGTTGGAGGAAAAAAATCATTTTTAGAAAAGATGTGAAAAAATACAGCAATTTACCTTACAGATGAATGAAACAGGACTATGAGCTCTTTCACAAATAAACCCAAATACTAGTTGCCATACATTACTCTGCAATGACTATGTAACATTTAGCAAGCACTCTAAATGAAAACCTACAGGTGCTTTTGGACTCTGGGAACATAGTTGAGTCGTGAATACACTCGAAGAACAATCAAAAGGTTCTTCAAGTTAAGGAAATCAGGGTCTTCTGTCACCTTCTCAGCAATAATATCCAGCAACTCACTCGGCTGAAAGCCAAGTATCTCGCAGGCAGAGAGAAAAAGGATAATCTAAAAGAAAAGATAGTTTCGTAAGTCAAGAAAACCAGTGAAGTTGATTCTACTTGTTGATCTCATAGAAGGCATTTTTTAATGAAAGCAAATTTTTCAAAACTTTTGTTTCTTTACTTATCAATAAATAGAACAGCATTTTTAAAATGTAACTATCAACTTCATCAGCTTGTTATTCATAAAAATTTGTTCTCCAAAGATCACAAACACGAAGAAAGGTAAGATGGAAGCATCAAATACTCTATTAGTACCACTATAAATTATTTGGTCTCAAATATTTACCTGTCTTTCGTCCCAAAGGTAGGCAGTAGAATTAACATAGTCTGCTAATGCTGAAAACAGTTTTACATTACGGTACTGGAGAGTGTGACAGGCTTCCAGAATGAGAATTAACTGCCGAAATGGAGCATCGTGGACATTTTCTGTAATAGAAGATCAAAGAAGGACAAATGATAAAAAGCAATGGGAGCTGCAGGTTGGAGACATTGAGACATTGTGGGAACAGTTTGGTTAAGGGATGCAGGAGGGGAAAAATATGGTAAGAAACTGTGGAAGACACAGACTAGCCAGGCAAAACTTAACTGAGCTAATACACATTGAGAAACAGAGACAGAAGAAACCAAACTGAGCCAGAATCAAGCTACAATCCATTAATCAGCAAAATGGGACACATTAACATAAGCAAGAAGATTGTGTTCCCAGGATGTCCTCTGTTCTGGGATTTTTGATTTTCAGCATGCACTAAAAAAATGCTGAAGAAAGTCACTGCTCCCTCTGTGTATGCCACCTGGCCTGTGTGCTGAGTGTGGTGAAAGTCCTATGGGAGAAGCCAGGATGTGTAATTAAACATCATGCCCTAACATATATGAACAACCAGGACAAATAAAGACTGTAAAAGCAGCCTCTGGGTCATTTCTATTAAGAATGCTATTTTGCTACCTTAATGCTTTTTAAGACACAAATTCTTATGTATTTTAAGCATGAATCAACATATACTGACCACATATACTTAAGCAATGTATTGGAAAGGTATGGAGAGAGGTGAAAGCATTAGCTTTCATTTAATATTTTTATGGGTTACAGCATGAGGTTAATTATTAAGCAGTACTCAATAATTAAATCCAGTAATCAAGGAAACACTATTTTCCTTTTAGTTAACTAATCACACTAAGTCACCAATCCATCCTGTAAGTTATCAATTTCCAATTCAGATTTATTATAAAATTTTATTTGAAATCTCTTTTCCTTGCTAAAATTAAATTCTTTTTCTTAAATGCTGTGTACAGAAAAAATTAAAGAAAAATATGTAAATCAGATAAATGTTAAGAAAGGCAGAGATGACAAGAGCTATTTGCTTTTATTATTGATCAGTAATTTTCTGTCCTGCTGCTTGTCAAATGGCTCCACATAACTATAATATCCTGTAAAATAAAGATGTTTCCTGAGTTTTAAAGGAAATCAGAAGAGGGAGATGAGACAATAATTAGGAAGAATTTGGTATAAGGAAGGGAAATTTAATTAACATATTTTTTTCTTACCCTGGATCTTTTTACTGCAGGCATTCAGGATTGGAAGGGAACAATAATTCATTGCAGCAAGAGCCAAAAACATACGCAGAGCATTCGGAAAAGTCAAACCGTCTATTTCTCTCAAAACTGCCATCTAAAGTGAACCAGAGTTTATTAAATCCTTCATTCTTCAGGTATATTATCATTGCTTTCTGGTGAAGACATTTTCACCAAAATTTTCCCAAAGTCTTTAGTTCAGATTTATATGAAAGAAAAAGAAGCAAAAAACAGTAAAAGCATAAAATAACCACTGTCAATTTCTCAACACACAATTATGGCAGGTCAAGTGCTCTAGAAATGTGTCACTACACAGGTTTCCAGCAATTTGCCTTTATATAGTTATTTTAAAAGAAAACAGTCTCAGTAAAGTTCATTTCCAAATACCGTGAATAGATACCTTCTACCAACTCTTAAGAAAGTAGCAGAAATAAAATAGACACAGTTAACTTAGAAGTTCATAGTAGTCGAATTATGGTTCTGCACGTGCATGAAAGCTGTAAGCCTCCAAAGTGATCCAGTAATATGTGAGTGGCCTGTATTTAATACAAACACCCAGCCACAAATGTGGACTGAGGCAGAGAAGGTCAGCTCTGATGCCACAAAGGAGATTTCATTTATCAAAGCAGTAATTAGATTGATATAAATGACACTAAAAATGAAACTACAAAGCATATTGGCTATTAAAATACAGTATTTTTACTGTATACATATCAGAGGTTAAATACAAAATGCACCTACAATAAGAAATTGCACTGTAAAAAAATAGCACCCTGTGGGCTTAGAAAATTAAGAGCTCCCTTTAGTTAACAAGTGCAAATGTTACTTTCCTCTCAGTTTTATGTTTCATGAATGCTATTACAAACTCTGACATCAGAGCCCTTCAGTTATGTGATGAAAACACTAGCAGGCCCTGTTTGAAAGAAGGTTTCAAAAACAGTCTTTAAATCAGGGGACAAAACCCAGTACACCCTGCCACAAAACCTACAGCCTGCTCCCAGCCATTGTATTTCCCAGGGGACCTTTCACACACAGTAAAACAAGACCACGAGCTTGGGCAGTTCTGGCATCTCACTCCCACCAGTTCTCTTGCCCCGTGCAATTCCTGGACACAGCCCCATCACAGACCAGTCTTCTGTCACCTCGTCTTCAGTCACAGGCTGGGCAAGGGAACCAGGAAACAGCCTGTAAGCACTTCTATGAAACACCACGTGGCCAACCCGAAGAGGTAAGGGCACTCCTGTTTTACTGCCTCAACTCCTTTTGTGACCAGCCTCCAAATACAAGTTCTTCCTACAGACACAGGTGGACTATGATGCATATAGCAAATACAGTTACCTTTCTATTATATTTTCTCTTTCAGTGTCTGCGAAGAACAATATACAACTAATAAACAATGCAAGAGCACAGGCTTTGTGGGAGTAAAAATGAGCCTCCAACTAACTTTACCTCTAATTTCTTTTTCAGAAAAACTGGAGCATCCTTTCCCAGGCATTTCATCAGGTTTTGCAGAATAAAGATGTCTCTGATACTTGAAATGCGCTGCTCCACTAGTAACCTGATGGAGAAAAACACAAAAGAGCTCTCCTCATTTCAGCAGAAGCAGGTAAGTACCCCCACTCTTCTTCACTGATGTACCCCCAAGTTAAAGCTGTAATTCACTCCTCCTCTCCCACCTCCTTTATTTTAAATGCTGGCATAACTCTACATGATGTAGCTGCAGCACAGATTATTTTACACATGGAAACAATTATAAATGCTTTCTTAATGTTAATCCTGATAGATGAATGTTGTTGCTGATACACTTAACAGCAGGGGCACCTGACCAGACTGCACATGTGACAGTGCAAATATGAGTGCTGTTAAGCCTCAAGGAATTAACACCCTTCTGCAGAAAAAGAAAATTGCACATTTTTATCTTTCAATCATCAATGTGCAGGCAAGTTCTGAAACAGACAGGAAACTCAGGAACGGACACAGACAACAACTGGATGCAAGTGAGGAATAAAACCAAACAAGCAGTGCTGTGGGCTGCAAGAACGGAAGGAGATAACAGAGATCATACACACTCTTAGCACCTCCTTTTCTGGCTCAGTGGGTGGTACTGTAATTGTTATGTCTGAACCACCTTTAAATATACCTGCACAGGTAAATATACCTACAAAAAGATGAAGTGTCACTTTCTAAGGCAGTGCACCGGTCTGAAATTCATCCCTGCAAATGGGCCAGAGCTCCAGACATGAAGACAGAGAACTGTAGCTGGGACTCCAGCTTTCCACCACTTGAACTGTGTACTTGTGCTTCCAGGAGAATCTGTTTTTTGGGTATCGCATCCACTTTCTCAAAGCAGACCGTGATACAGGGTCAAAAGTACTAATCCATGGCAAGTTTTGTAACAGTCTCAGTAAAAGCAATCTCATGGGAGTGAGCAGATTGGTTACACACATAAATCGCACTGGCCCAGAAAAAATTCACTACAGCCAAAGAAGTTACTCTGATAAATCACTACACAGAGGGACTTACTGGACACAACTAGTCTTCATCTGAATTTTTACTTTCCAAACCAAAAGAAAATATTCCCAGGCTGTTAAACAATGTTTTTTATAATGAAAAATCAGATAGGTCTCTAAGTAAGATAGTCTCACTACCTCCTGTCTGCATTCGGATGAAAGAGGAATAGATATGTGAAGGGACTTGATCAACATCACAAAAAATCTGCACTGGTGGAGCTGCACTCAGAACACAATCCGCTGCAGACTAGTCTAGCACCCTTTACCACTGGAAGCACTTTGAAACTGCAAAGACAGTGCCAAAATCCACTGTCTAGCACAGCTCTCATCTCATGTGATCATTTCAATCCTAAAACCACAGGACGTATTTTATGTGCAGACATACCCTTGATGATTTCTAACAGACATGCATTCAAACAACATTTAAAGATGAAGGACATGTGAAAGATATATTTTTCTCACTGTAATCCAGCTTGAAGAGCGCTCACATTCTTGTCTTTATCCATCCCTGCTAAAGTGGTTGCCAAAACTGAGACACATCGGTTATCAAGTTGATTGAGCTTCTCCTGTTAAGAGTTTTGACAATGCCAGATTACTCCAAAACAGTAAAAGTTTCAGAAAAGAAAAACTGACCACTCTTAATCTGTACCTGCTATTTTCTTTTCCCCCTCAAAAGTCAATTTAAAAGCTTTAATTCTGCAAAGACCCCACAAGGTCTCACATCAGTCAAACTTAGTTGATTTGAAAGGGGTAATGATTTTTGAGACTTCTCCTCTCTTTTGAATCTGAAATCAGGCAGTGGTTTCAAAAGTTAAGGAAATCAGAAGTCCACACAAATGAACTACGGGAACTGTTTCCATGGAACATGAGACTAAACCAGGGATGTAATCCAACTCTCTCTGATGCTGCGCAGCTTCCCAGAATCACCCACGAGGTTTCAGCCCAAATGTAGGAGAAGGGTTTTCATACTTACTTGGCACACTCTCACCAAAGTCTGGACGAGGAGCGTGTTCTGCGGCACGCCGAGGTTCACCACGGCGTGCAGGCTGAACACCAGGTCCCCGCGCGTCATCCTGCGCGCGTCGCGCAGCAGCTGCTGGCACAGCTTCGCGAAAGCCGGGTGCTCGAAGATCAGCTGCTTCTCGTAGCGCTGCTGCTCTTCCGACAGGTTCTTGAAGAGCCTCCAGGCCATGGTTAAACAGTTTGTGTAGTGCTTAATGGAAAGAGCCGCCTCTGAAGCCAAGTCCAGCGCATCGCAAGGACAGGTGCACTTCTGGAGACTGGTAAAGAACGGGTCACTATGATCCACTACATGCTTCGGTTTGAAGCTCCCAGAATCATCCACCTTTTCAACTTCCAAGGAGCTCTGGGAAGTCTTCTCAATCACCAAAGCCTCTGTGCCTGTGCTAAAAACATCTGTCTTTTGAGACAGAAATCGAAAAGATGACTCATGCAGAGAAGGCAAAATATTTAAAAGTAATTTCCTGAAGTTCACATTTCCCAAGGGATCCCTGTATCTGCCAATCCATAAAATGTGCTTTCTTGTTGTGGCTGAAGATTTGGGAGTCAGCACAGAACTGTACCTATGCACGCATCTAACAGTATTTAACAAATAACTTATTTTATTATTCATTTCTGCTAATGCCTCATGAATGGATTTGAAACGCCAACTCAAAGTATGGGATCCGATGACATTCTACCAGTGGAAACAGTTCTGGAGAAGCTGCACAAGATCTGCACTCATCTGTAAAAACAATTAAAAATTAGGAATTAGTTACCAGACTTTCAACTCCCACAGTTTCAATTGCCAAATCTGCATGCTTTTGCAGGAAGGGAGAAGATTTGGTAAAAGATTCCCGGAAAATGGTTTGCAGAGAGGCTTTTATTTGGTCTCCTACATTTCAGTCAAACATCTCGGCACATGGACAGCCCGGGCATTAACTCTTGCTTCCTCCTCGCTGCTCTACTGAGAGCACTGCCGGGAAGCAGAGTCTTTTCCTAAAGGACTTTTCCCCAGGCAGACGCGTCTCCCGACAGGGCTCTGCAGCGTCCCTTGCAGATTCAGCAGCGGGTAACGGGACCCCGCCCGCCGGCCTGTCCCAGCCTGCCTGCCGTCCCACGGCAAAGCCGCCTTCACGGCACACCCGCGGGCGCTCTCCCGGCGCCGGGGAGAAGCCGCTGGGTTTCGGGACCACTTCCTGCTGGCCCTGGGAGCGCAGCCCAGCAGAGCGGGACAGTACAAGAGGGCAGAGGTCTTTCGGCGGCTCCGCAGCGGCTCGGAGCACGCGGGAGGAACGGCGGGGATGGCGCCGGCCGGGAAGGGAAGGGCCGGGAAGGGAAGGGAAGGGCCGGGGCTGCCGGCGGCCGCAGTTACCTCGCACGCGGCGCCGCCGTGACACCGCGCCCGCTGCGCCGCCAGCTCCCGGCGCGCCTCGCGCGACGGACGGCGCGTGCCGAGGGACAAACTGCCG
>VZTG01007439.1:247221-371323 GCA_013397845.1 Melanocharis versteri
CCGGGAGCCGGGACCCGGGCGGGGCAGCGCCGGCGGCAGCAGCACCTTGTACCGGGAGCCGGGCGGGGCAGCCCCGGCGGCTGCATCATGTACCGGGACCCGGGCAGCTCGCCGTGCTCGCAGCGGTCGCCCTGCTCAGCGGGCTCACGCCCGTGCCCCTCTTTGCGGCTCTCCGGGAGCCGTGTCCGCACGGCGCGCCGCCTCAGCCGGCCCCGGGTCAGCGTTCCGCCCTCATCCCGTCGGTGAGGTGTCAGCCTCTCTGCTGCTGACCCCTCAGGGGTGCCCTCCTCGGCCCCTTGGACGCTGTCTCGGAAGTCTGTTTCACTTGCAGAATTACCCTTCCTTAGCTGATTCACGTTAAACAACGTTTGGTCTTTTAAGCCCTTACCAGTGAATGTCAAAATCATCCAATTGTGCTGCTGTTGCTATGTTCACAGGTAAGGCAAACTGCCCTTACTATGCCAAAGCTGAGCTCCTGGCTGACTGTCTCCAGACTAACTTGCCCAACTTCATGGTTCACAAGATTACTCAGCACCCTGACAAGTGGGAGGTAAGGGATTGTAAGTCAAGTCACTGGTAGGTGCCCCAGTGCTCTACAAACCAGCAAATGTGTTTATCTGTAGTATGTTTTTTCTTTTCTAATAGTGGTTTGCTATGTGGGTAGAGGCGCTGTTGAAGCAACTTTGGTTGTGAGAGCCCGCCAGAGGAAAGGTTACAATGTTTTAAGCAACTGACGTCTCTGAGTTTTACCGCAGAAGATGGGCACAAAGTGTGGACCAGCCTAAAGCTGTATTATGTCAATTGAAAGTTCAAGGTGGTTTTGGTTGGTTGGTTTTCTCTTTGTTTTCTTTTCGAATATAAATGGCTGTCCAGCCTGTCAATCTTTTCCTCACTACGATTACATATTCCTTCAGAGTTGTTACTTGTCAAGAGCATTTGTGGCATTCAAGAGCTTTGAATTGCAGTGGAAGTATGAAGTTAAATATCACGTATTTATTTACAGTGTAGATGGGCTTGTCTGAGTACTTATGCTGTAGACATGCTGCCTATAAGGCTCTGAAAAAACTGCGGTCTTACTCCATGAGATAGACAGTACTATGATATTTATTACCTCCTATATTTTGCTTGACACCTCCACCAAGTAACTCGAACAGTTAAGTGAAAAGCAATTAACCTCTTTACCTTCTGTGGCTGAGTAAGAATCCTCAGATTACTCACTGCTTCACAACATTGCTGTCTTCTGTACCACTAAGACAACTAAGTGAAATCAAGACCTTGAGGTGAGCTATCCCAGTGTATCACTGTACCTTGCTTTGTGTTATTCCCCCATTTTGTACCCACTGGTACATAAATTCTGAAGCACCTTGTAATTATGTATTGAGAGGAAATAGTAAGAATTATTGTAGCTGTAATGTTAAAATGTTATCAAATGTGAAGTATTAAAACATCTGCTGGGGATGTTTACATCAGCAGTGGCTTCATGACATTTGTGAAACAAATGGATGGGAACACAGACAGTCTCCTATCATTTGGAGAGAACTGTTGGACCGTGGAGGGAAGGGTCAGCTTCTGGGAGGACTTGATGATTTTCTGGAATACGCTCAGGTAATAAGCTGCCTTTAAGACTGTAAGCCTATGTTTTACAACATTGTTGTTCCTTTTCTCTCCTTCAAATGTAAAATAAAGCTATTTTTAATATTACCTTGATGGGTTTGGGCTGCCATTCGATTAGAGATCATCTTTTTTGTTCTTAGCATTATTATGGCATCACTTCAATGATGCTGAGTGAGGAAATGTCAGACATTGCTGAGGACAACATGCAGGCGCATCTTGAAATTGTAAAAGAGAATGAAGAGATTGAAAGTCTTATCAAGCCTATGCAGATCTGGATCACTAGGTGAGAGTGAAGAGAGTATCTGTGAACTTTTACTCTGTTCAGAAGAATGCACTTTTTCCTATCACATATAACAGGTGTAACCATCTGAAGTTAAGCACAAATCCCTGTAATTTGGTGATTTGACTTGGATTCTGCACCCCTCATTTTGAGCAATGAGTATATAACTTAGAAATAATTTCTGCTTTTGTTACATTTTACAGCAGTTCAAATGAGGGGTATGAACAGGCATCATTTACACCTCAGATCAGTTTAGGGAAAAGCAACTATTTACAAAATAAGCTAGAAATCTTATAGTGCAACCATCTTGCATTAAATGTTGTTGGAAATATTAAAGTAGGTAAAGCCTCTTGCAGCTTTACCTTTAGAAATTCCTGTATTTCTAGTAGTCCTAATAGAGCATCTTAAAAAATTGTGGTTCTATAAAGACATCAATTTTTAAGTGACAGCATCAATTGAAATGCACAGGATGGAAAAGCCTTCAAATGAAAGGAGGACCCAACTGTTTTAATTCTTAACCTGTTAAAATGACAAAAAGCGCAGTAAAGGATCCAAACTAATGGTATCTTTAAATGTAATCAAGTACAAAATAAACACCTTTGTGTTTATGTAATACTTCCAAACAAGCAGTGGTTCATTGTTAACTTCAACTTTTCTACGTCCTCTCTTACCAGTGCATCAGTTCCAATCTGTTATCATCTGATCCCTCTGTTGGCAAATGGAGACGTGTTTGGGATGACCACAGAAATCAGTATCCATTTGCTTGACACTGACCAGTTTAAGGAAATTCTTCGCAGTATTGTAATGGAAGCTGAAGACATGGCATTCCCACTTCTCCGCAATATTTCGGAGCACACAAAAATAGATCAGGCTTTTATTGATGCTGATATTATCATTGTTCTTGATGATGTCCTCTTAAACCTTGAAGTCCAATCCCTTGAGAACTACATCAGAGAAGTGAGTGAGATCTGCCAAGTGTATGCTCCCTTGATTGAGAAGAATGCCAAGAATGAGGTCAAAGTCATTTCATCAGGAAAAACCTTTGCAAACCTTAAGGCAACGATGTTAAGGACGTATGGCCCATCTATTAGGCCTGAAAATATCATTGCCATCGCGACATCCTGGGAAAGTGCAGCTAAAGCTGTGCTGGCCAGGAAGCTGAATGTGAGCACAGCAGGTGAATGTTTATGTAGCATTTGGGGAACTCGGTGCACCTTTGGGAGTACATATTTCATTCCAGAACACAGCTGATGTGCATGCAGAAATGCGCAGCGGTGCACCCACTGGATTTCTTGGCTGTACAGAATGCCAGGGTGTCTTTTGCTTGCTCCAGGATGCAGCCCGGCCACTCTGGTGTGTATTTCATGCTGGAAATATGCTAAGGAAGACAATTGTCTTGCAGATTGGGAACTAGGACTTCAAGATTGCATTTGCACTCTGTCGTGCATTGTTATTTTGGAGCTGTGAATAAATATGACAACATACTGCTGTGCAGATAATGAGAGTAAAGTAGAACTGTGTTGTTTTGAGTGAGTATTACAATGTATTATTTTGAGGTTAATTAACTTTCATTTTCAGGTCAGTTCTTATAGCTTAGTTGTATTTGCACTGTTCTGCACTGTATAGCAAAGGTGTGCTCTGACAGTCAGTTCAGCATCAGGATTCTCTAAGTGTTGCATAACTAGAACTGGTCATTGATGACAAGTCTAGATATTTTGGAGCCTGAGAAAAGAGAAAAGCGAGTTAATAGGCTGAATAGCCTATCAGCAGGTTATTTGAGAAAATCCTTTTGCACCAAAGCAGGTAGTTTTTTTTAAATGATTGTTTTTATTGTTTATATATTTGTTTTTACAGGATTTTAAAAGGAACATTGCTGTATGTTTGCAATATGATATGTTACTGTTTTAAGAGTTAAATATTTACTAGATTTTGTCTATTATTTACAGTAACGTGATATAAATTAAAGTTCCTTTTTCAGCTTGTGATGAAGTTTCATATGTTATGGAGAACTTGGTTGCATTTTCCAGATCAAATAATTTCTGATAGCAAGGCAGGGCACTGATTTGAATAATTCATCTTGAAAGGCATTTCTGAAATCCTTTTTTGTGAAAGCCTATTTTTCTGAAAGTATTTGTCTCTTCACTAATCTGTATTTTCCTCTGTTACAGGAGTTAAAGATGTGATTGTTTGGGGCAATATTACTGGCTCTAACTACATTGATTTGTCACATGCAAAACTTTATGGATATGACTGTGCTATTCGAGGCCCTCCTAATTTTCAACGTCCTTTGTTGAATATGATTTATGATAGGTACAAGATTTATTTCTTTAAAGTAAAATTAAATAACTGCTCTTAATCCATGTTTATCTGAACTGTGTAATAAAATACCAAGAAAGGTGTTTTCAAGATTTGTCTTTACTGACTGACGCTGTACATAAAAGAAGAGACAAGTTGAGGTGCTCCATATGCAAAAGAAGTTGAGTAGTTCCTGGTGCTATACATAGTTCTGACTCTCCTGCCAACTTTGCTTATAACTATATTTTTCCTACATTTTAAGAGGGTTTCTCTTATATCATGAGCAGTTTATAAGAAGTAATAAAAGTCCAGATAGTGACTTAGATGTCTAGAGTTCATGAAGAAACTTTGAAATAGTGTTAAACAGGTATCTGTACCTGAATTACATGGAATAGGCCTGAGCATATTAATGTTGTCAGTTTCCCAAAACAGATGATTTGTTAACATATGTGAGAAGGATACCTGGCAGCTAGATAGCTTCCTGGGCAAAGAACAGTACCAGAGAAAGGGTGGGTGCAGTACGAGGGCAGCAGACGTGACATACACCCAGGCCTGGCTGTCTGAGGCTCACACTCTGGTCTAGACTTAGCATTTACTGGAGAGCAGACATTTCTTTTGTCCTATGCTTGTACTGAGCCTCGCACAGGGAGACTATGGTTCATGACTGGGTTCTTACATAAAACAGTAATACCTATAAATTACAACAGTAATAGAGGTTATGAATTGAGCAAATTACCTAACTTTCATAGGAAGGTAGTACTTGTTACTTTTTGAGCTACTTTTTGTTAGACCTTTTCTTTTTTCTCTGTCTGTAAATGCCTTGCTTTAAGCAGCGAAGTTTGAGTAAGTTTTGACTATTATCTTTCCTAGGGTTTAGTACTTTTTTTCTCTGGGGAAACTACTCTTCCTGCAGTCATCTTTGGTTGTCATCCCTTCTTTCTCAATTTTTTTGTTGGTAGTGAATGGATCCATTCAGAATTCCTATCTGCACAGAGTACACTGAGTTCCCAGGTGTCTCGTTGTGGAGGAATGTTACCTGCTCACGCGGTAGCCACGGTACTGCGATACTGGTACCATGGCTCTCCTTCTGAGGAGATCATTTCTGTGGGAATACTTAGTGAAGGTAAATCTGTTTTTACTTCACATGTTCTCTTGTAGCTTTGCCCTACATATAATAGCTTTTCCCTATCTATAACGTTATTTTTTAGTCAATATTTTTAATTTAATAAAAACTTGTAAAACAAATCATGTGAGGCTAAGAGTTTGTTTCATCATAAGAGCTTCCAAATCTAACAGAGCTTGTATAATGCTCACTTTTTACAGGCATCTCTTAGGTTAATATTGTCTTTTTGCAGATGATCTCGTAGTCTTTTAGTTTAAATGCTTTTCTGATGTGTGTGTTTTATGCAAGAACTCTTTATAGTTCTTAGAGCCTAGGCTATAAAAGTGTGTTCTTCTTGTGTAGTTATATGAACCAATAAATGGTATATTTCACAGCAGCCATTTAACCTTTATGAAATAAAAAATTTTTCCCCTTTTTTAAGATGTACAACTGATACAGCAATTGTGTTACAACACAGGAAAGGCACCTGTTGGAGATGGTCCAGAGGAGGGCCATACAAAATGATCACGGGTCTGAACACATCTCTTACGAAAAGAGGCTGAGAGAGTTGAGGTTGTTCAGCCCGGAGAAGGCTCTGGGGAGACCTTATAGCACCTTCCAGTGCTTAAAAGTTCTTATAAGAAAGATGGGGACAAATGTTTTAGCAGGGCCTGTTGCAATAGGACAAGGGGTAATGGATTTAAAATGAAGGAGAGTCAATTTAAATTAGATATAAGTAAGTTTTTTACAATGAGTGTAGTAAGACACTGGAACAGGCTGCCCAGAATTGTGGGAGATGCCCCAACCCTGGAAACATTCAAGATCAAGTTGGATGGGGCTCAGATACGTTTGAAGATGTCCTTGCCCATGGCAGGAGGGTTGAACTAGAGACCTTTAAAGGTCCCTTGCGGCCCAAACCCATCTGATGCTATGATTCATGCACATCTAACTGAAGTGCAAAGTTACGGTAAAAGAGACATTCTTTTTTGAACTCTAGGTCGAAATAGGAAGTCTCCATTTATAATGAGATCTTATAGCTGCAGACTTTTGCAAGTCTGTAGGACTTAACATTGGCACTGGTGAGGATGTAATCAGAAATAACATGTTTTGTCATTTTGACCCCTCTTCTTCAGGTCAGTTTTGCATTCCTGAAGGAATTATCTTCTCTATGCCAGTGAGGTTCCAGAACGGTAACTGGGAAGTCGTGACAGAATTAGAAATCAATGAAACGACCCAAAAAGTTCTGGAACGCTTATCCCATGAGCTGGTTCAGGTGAGGGTTTCTTGAGTCTCGTGTATGCCCATTCTGCCACCTATGGGCACGTTGTGATACAACTTCGAACACTGAGACCTTTACTCAAGCGTTAGATGTACAAACTGCACATGTGCATTTATGTGTGGTAAAGACCAGGTATTTATAAGTGCAAGGTAGTATTTGTGTATTGAAATGAACAGACAACTGTTCTTCTGCCCAAAAAGGAGATGATAAAATAAGTTACCTATGTAAGTGTAGAATTTGCACTCCAAAGTTCTGCAGGCTGTGTGTAAAACAGAAATATTACTTTTAATGTAATGTTTCTACATTCTATGTTGACTTTGCTTATCTGGTATTTAGAGGGTTTCTATGCTAGAAGACATATCTTTTGGCATTTTTATGGCTGTGACTCTGCATGAATGAAGGTCAGACCTTACTAGAATTAGGGATTTTTCAGAAAATACAAAATCATTGAGCACTAATTTAATCATTAACTTCTTGTCACTTACTGAGGCAAAAAGAATTTATTTATACTATTGAAATATTTAAAAATACCGGTCCCAGACTCTACATTCTAACTTCACTCAGATTTTGTGACCTTCAGTCATACTAGTAACCTGTAAGAATTGTTTTGGTTTAGTGTATTTTAAGTTTGTGCTAGAATTGTAGCAGATTAAAAGAATGGGTGGGATTACAAGTGCTTTTTCTTCCATTTAGGAAAAGCTCGTTGCACTAAAGGAAATAGACGAAATGCGTCCATATGAAGCAGAATAAAAACTCCACATCTTCTCCCAAGTGTTTCTGTGCTGCTTTTCCTATTTAATTTGCTTTTCAAGTTCTCTGTCCTCATTCATCAAAATAAGAACAGATGAACACTAAAGCATGTTTTAGTTTTGTTTTTTCACTTTTTCTCTATTTTCAAGTTGTGAAATCCCTGCACTTTTCCAATGTTCTAGCAATTTTTTTCTACTTTTATTCCAACAGACTTTTCCCATAGTTTATTTTCTTTCTCCTTTCCTTCAGATTCTTTCCAGTACTTTTATATCATCCATTTCTGTACTATGAGCTGTTCTTCTCCATTAAGGACAGGCTGAAGAATGGGGAAACTATTTGGAGCTTGATGCCCAGAGCCTCTATTGAGCACAAAGCCTTTTGGTCAGCCATGCTTGTTTCTTGGTGAAGGACTACAGACACAATAAGATATTCTTGATGAATGCAGAATTTAATTATTTGGCTAATCATGACCTTGTTTAAGCCAGGCAGGGGATTCCCAATTAGATAAGTGTCCTTCCCTGTCTGCTCTCTACCTGTACAGCACTGCTGTTCTGTAGAGCTGTCGCATTCCTCTTGTGTCAGCTTTAAACACTAAGCAGAGGCCTTCCCACTGCTATCAGTGATGTGCTTAGTTGTGGCCTTCTCTTGTGACATCAGTATCAGGTGTTCAAGTATTCCCAAAGTGCCCTGCTTTATCTCCTTGCATGTGGAAGTATTTTAGGAGGCTAGCAAAAATAGCTCATGTTTTTGCTTTTTTTTTACAGGAACTGAAACCTTACCTGCTGGGTCACTTTAGCTAAAGTTGTCTGGAGGAGAAAATGCTGGAAATTCCCTTATTAAAATAAGGTTTCCTTTGCTCAAAAAAGCTAACTACAAGTCTAAGCATTGCTGTAGCTTTTGTGGTATCTTCCTCATAAATAAAAGAACAAACCAGGAAATCTCTAGGTGGAAAAATATTTCAAAACTAGTGTGAATATAACATTTTGAACCTGTAGACCAAAATTCCTACTGATTTTAATGAATCTAGGGTTTCATTTGCATCCAACCACTTATTTCTTCAGACCAACTATTGCAACAATATAGTCTAATGCCTAAAATGTTCATATGAAAATTTTGAGCAGGACTGTCACATACAGAGTAGCAGTTTTATGGTTCCAAATATTTTTTTTCAGAGGTACTGAAACACAGTACTTTTGTAATAAAATATCTTCTTAGGCAAAATTGATTTTTAACACAAAAATATAAGCTTATACATCTCCTTAGTGACAAGATCATCATTGTCTCCATGTTTTTATTATTTATTTCTTGAGTTTAAAGGGAATACTCATGTGTTTTAAGTCAAACATATTTAAATTCTTCTTTTAACAGAATTGTTGAGGAACCACTTTCACTTGCATCTTTGGTGTCTTAAATGATGGAGACCGTGTTAATGAAATGTTACTGTACTTGCTAATTTTTTATTAGATATGTTTAAAACGAAATGGAAAGCTTCCTGTTCTTTGAATCGGTTACATGTAGTTGCAATAAATTCATTATTTCTGTTCAAATGGAGCTTCAAGCTCTGAATAGGGGTAGACTTTTTATATGAGGAAACCAAGAGAAGTTACTGGCTGATTAGGACCGGGCTGGGAGGGATGTCTCACTGGTCTTAGAAAGAGGAGGTCAGAAAGCTGGGGTATCAAAAGGGATCTGGAAGAATGTGGGGTTCTATGTGAAGTGTATATGGGAGAAGCAACATTTAGAGGAACTGAGATATTATCAGAAGTATCTTCATGGAAGAGTTCACATGGAAATTGTAGAGGCAGGTGTTGTAAAAAGCCTTGAAGAGAGGGGTTAGGAACCATTCATTTCATGAGGAAGTGGTCTCCGGGGAATTAGTTTCCAGTAGTGTATGCACAGAAGATGGGCTGAGTTTCTGAGGAGCATCTGGAGGCAGATGTCTCAGGAGAACATAGCAGGGAGGGATGCTCCCAGTAGTCTCTACAAACTACCTGGTTTTTCTATAACCCCTTCTCCAAGACAGAAAAGTTAGCTTCTCTAATGTGTATTTACATTTGGGCTTTTTCTATATGAATAGGCTTTAGCAGTCTTACTCTTTGAATTCTTTTCTTCTGCCTGTGGAGATAGTTCAAACAAACTGCAGTTCAAGCACCAACACTGCACAGCTGTTAATGAGAGGGAAAAGAACTGTTCCTGCAATATATAAGTAGGCTTATCTGACTTCTGAGTCACCAGTTGAAAACCTTTCTTCTCAGAGGCTGGGAGTAGAAAGAAAAAACAGTTTAGGATGTCTTGTGTATCCTAAATTATTCTAACTGGATTTGTCTAGTGGTCTGCAGGGAAATTCAGGTTTTTCCTCATGGAAGCATAAGTGAATGGAAAAGGTTCTTTTCCTAGCTTTTGCTTAGAACAGAAAGAAAGAATAAAAATAATAGGAAAGCTAAATTATGGTAACATATTCAAAGCTGGTTACAGTTGTAAAACAGCAATTGACTTAGTCATAACTAAGTTTGGGTTTTCTATAAGTAATAAGTAATTTCTGGGACACATTTTTTCACAAGTTACTAAGTAATGTTATGTATGCAGGATATTCATGGTATTGATGACTCCTACTACCTGGGTGTTATAGTAACTGTTGAAAAATTTATGAAAAAGAGTTTTAAGCTAAATGTATGTGTCTTACAAATGTTATGTATAGATTCCTCATAAACCCTAGCATTTGGGTGTACTGAAGAGCTTTCTGGTTGGTCTGAACAATTCTTATTCTAGGACATTACCACTAGGGCTTACTATTTTTCTTCTTTGTATAGCTGCCCCAACACTTTGTTACAGCACACTCTGCTTTCTGCATTACTGTGTCGGCTTCCACCTAATTTTCAGTCTCTATAGCAACAGTTTCTCAGCAACTAGGAGATACTTATTAAAGGCCCCTCAATTTAGAAATATTGCACTCCAACCATAAAAAAAACAAACAAAAAAAGCAAAACAAAACAAAAAAACCCCAAACAAACAAAAAAACCAAACAAACCTTTGAAACGAAGATCAAAGAAGTTTTATCTTTAATAATTCAGGATATTTATTACTAATTAATTAGTGTTCCCTGTTTTGACTGCTAAGACAATTACCTGATACTTTGATCTGGGCCTTTGCTAGGCATTTGTTGTGAGCAGCTTTAATTTAAAAGCAAAACCCTTAGAACTGTGTCTTGAAGTCAATTCTCAAGTGCTGTAAAACTACTGGACTTGTCTGGCGGAGTCATCTGACTTCTGGACCTTTAGTAAGTAATCAGAGGAAGGTAAGCGCAGCTACTGTATTTAAGAGGAGACAATAATTTTGGCCTTTGAACAAAACATGGAATGTTTCCACCCTTCACAGGAAACAAAAGTAATTGTCGGTTCTTTTATGCATATTTAAGATGTTGATCATATATTTTCTTATTTCAAAAGAAGAAAAGTCTCTGTGATCAAGTCAATTGATCTGTTGGGAGTTTTCTGCCTTTCTTCATGTGGTTTGTCTTTCTCTGTACTTTAATTTAATTATGTAGCATGCTTCGAAATGCATTTTACTCGCTAAAGTACATATTCTGAGAAAATGCAAGGCAAACAAAGTACATATAAGTAATTAAATGTTACTTTTCTTTCACATTCCACTAAGATTGAAGAAAAAGGCTACGCTTGTTCTGCACATAAGAGTATTCATATTAATGGAACCAGGATTTATAACTGTAACAATTTATTTCCTGTATATTTGTACACAATTTTAATTTTTTTGTGTTTGTTTTCCTAAGCATTTTTTATTATTAAAGCACACAAGTAACTGAAATATAACACATTGGCTGAAATAATGTATCAATGAGCAAAGTTACTTCAGATTTCATGGGTGGCAGATAGTGCTTCTGCTTTCATATTGTGTTCATGTGCTGACACTGAAGTTGATTCTCTTCATTCCACCCAGGCACTCCTACTGCAGTCAAGATCTGGACTGTCCACAGAGTTTTGTGTATGAAAATGTAGACTGTACATGCATTAATAATGTCTTTTTTAACTTTTTGGAGGGAGGGTTTATAGATATGATGCTGTACAATGATGGCCAGTTTGGTAAAGCACATGCTTAGCTTTGAGACCATGAATACCCTAGTACAAGACTATAGAGTGTTTTTTCCATATGGGTAGTTTAAATGTTAAACATTGTGCTGTACTGGAGAGTGATCTGGCCATTTTACAGTAAGTATCGAGCACCCATAGATTATGCATGCTGTATATCTCAGTAAGTAGTGGATTGGTTCTTATTTGAGTGAGCAAATTCAAATGAGTTCTAATTTAAGTGAGTTTAACCTGGGTATTTTTGCATTCATCCCATCCACTTTCTTTATTTTATGTACCTCTGGTACAGAGAAGAAAAGGAGGCAAGCTGTGTGTTTGTAAGTCTACCTTCTAGATTGCTGCACGTAGCTTTCACTAAACACTTATGTTTAATTCATTGCTCGGTGTCTTCTGATTTCATTGATTTCCGTACATGGACTTTTCTGTCAAGCTATGCAGAGGCACCTACTACTGCAGCTATTTTAGGAGCAGTTGTATCATATTTTCATATATATTGCATATGAATATAAATCTATAGGCAAAGTTATGTGCCTGTGTAGATGCTGGGCAGAGCTGTAGTCTTGCAGAACCCTTAGTAAGGAAGAGAATAGAATAATGGAAAAGAAACATAGTGGTATTTCTTTCAAACGAGGACTTCAGTAAAAACTGTGGCATTATAGCCTTGAATGAAAAAGACTATTAAAGCAAATCTGTATTCCAGTATTTTAAGTATCTAAATTTAAGTTATGACTGAAATTTAGGGATTAAAACACAAAGTTGCAGCTTTCATCATTTAAAATGGTGAGAAGCATATTTATGGTAGACTCAATAATTTTAGATCATTGAATATTTATGCTTCATAGTTGGCCAGTATTCTGTCATGTTTATGGCAAATGATCAATGATTCTCACTGAAAAAATGTAAGATGTGAACATTTGTTTAAATTCAAAGTTAACACGAAATTTATTATTTAAGTTTTAGATAATTTCCAAATACCTAATTTTTATTTATTTTAGTAAACTTTTCCTATTTTCTCTACAATAAGCCATATAGATGGCCTTAGGAATCTTGTGGAACTTAGATTCATTATACCTAGTTTTGCAACTGCAGTGTTAACTGAAAGATAGTTACTACAGTTAATTCATATTTATATTTTTCTGTTTGGAAATATAATGTAGTTTAAAGCATTAGTGGAATAAATCCTGAGGGGGGAGACTCAGCTTCCATTATTACAGAGACATAAATACTTTTGTTTTCAGAGTTGTTTAAATAAGTAGATTCATGGTTAAGCTTCCTTTTCCCCTTCCATAAGAGCTCAATAAGAAATAATGTCAGCTCAGCTTAAAACCTTAGTTCTGTCTGAAAATTTTAGAAAATACTTGTGAGTAATTGCAATCAATGAATCTTGGGAAGAGTCTGGTGTAAAGATATGCTATCTGCGACCTGAAATTGTACACTATGGACCATGTACTAATCCTGCATGTAAACACTGGACTCCCAATAGTGAAAGATCCCATTTCCTGTACTTAAAATTGTTTTGAGGTTTGGTTTTGCTCTAGTACAATTTTACAGTTACTTGAATTACTCCTATTTTATGCTGAGCAGAAAGCTTGCAATTTGCTGGCATTTTTCTGCACGTGGCACCAGAACTATTTTGTTTAATGTAATTCTGTTTAATTTAATTTCTGAAATGCATCCAGTGAATTGTTCAGATTAAAAGGTTTAATTTGAATGGTTCGATATGTCTCTGTCTAGAATATGTGGTTTTACACTTTGGTTTGTTTTCTTATAGAATGCCTAATGCCATCTGTTCATTTCAAATGGATCCAGACTTGCAGGGTAAGGATTTTTCTTATTTTTCCCAATTTTTCTCAAAAGGCATTTCTGTGTCTTTTTGAACAGAAACTACTGAATTGTAATGAAATCATGCCACCTTGAGAATCTCTGTGCTGTAGCACATAAATGGCAAATTACACAGCTATGGTGTCCTGCCTTCATTGTTGGATCTATCCTGGCACCTTCCTTGTCATTATCACAGTGGCTTATGGAATGGTCAGGCACACAGGGCCCATGCTCCCTAATTTATAATATATGCTGAGTTTTTTTCCCATATTCTGGAATAGGTATGAAGGATGGCCATACCCTCCCTTTTTGAGTGCAAAATCTCATCTGCCACAGAGCAAATAGCTCAAAATGCAGAATAGCAGGTAACCAGCTGAAGATGTCAGGAATCAGCACACTCTTCTATGTGTGTAGGAGCTCCTTTGTCCATTTCTCAACAAAGGGCATTTATGCTTCTTGAGGTGAAATTTGACCCACAGCAGAATGATTACATGCTGGATTTCTATCCAGAGGGGAAGCTCCCTTCCTATGAGAAATGAAAGACTTTAATGTCCCTAAATAGCCTCTCATCAATAATAATTCTAAAATGCTTTGTATTTTAGTTGGGATTTCTTTTCTTTGCTATTTTACTTGTGTGCCCTTACAAGTTAATTCTGGAACTGTACTTGATGGGCACAGAATGCCCTACTTTGAGGCCACATTTTGTCTGTAAGAGTGGACTTGAATTGAGTAGCAGATGGCTACTAAAACAGATTCCCTTCACTTAGAATATCATCTTGTGCATAGAAGGTGTTTGAGTTGAATCATGTGTATGTTTCTAGCGTTTGTATTTGGAAATAAGCATTTGGAACTTAATCCATAGCCTACTAAAAACTGTGGGAGTTGTTCTGTTGCTTTCAAAAGGTCTTTGGATCAGTTTATTGAGGAAAGAGAACTGATGATGCGTGGAAGTCAGAACTCATTTTTCACGTTGTGTGACATGCTACACTACATCTCCAAATAATGTCACAAAACGTAGTATGACAAGAGCAGGACTAAACAGATGGTATAGCAGTTACTGGCATCTTTCTATAGCTTAGACAGCATCTGGGAACCAGCAGAGCCCATAATTTGCTGACTATTAATATTAATCTGCTGTATTTGTTGAAAACCATTAAGCACAGATTGGCTCGTTTCCAGACTGAACAGGTAAAGTATTTTGTGAGTTATTTCTACTCATTTTTACATATTTGTTGCTTATTTTTAACCTTAATCAACTGTGTGTAACTCTTCCTCTCTGAAGTACAGGGAGAAAGAGTCTCTGAGGACAGAAGGATTACTGATGAATCCCTTTTTAGTTTCTGAAGTTTAGTGAACAAGCCTTTTTTTTTTTTGTGTTGAAGTTCTAGGTATGTGCGTAAAATATCAGGTATAGGTCATGGTCAGCATCTCTTACTTTCCACTCAGAAAAACATCCTTTAGTGATGTGAAAGAAATAAGCTGAAATCAAATAAGGGTATGAGATTTAGTCAAGCAGATTGAGTGGGTTTGCTAAACAGAAATGTCAAAAGTTATTTGCTCTGGTAAATGGCTTGTCTTCTTCTGCAAGAGTCCCACATGTTGATCTTGACAGAAGATTTGTTCAGTGCTTGAAACAATATGCATCCAAAACAATAACCCTGCTGTGCAAACTGACAAACTGTTCCTTGTAGAAGAGCATCTCTGATCAAATAACCTGTTTACCTGAAGAAATATGAATTCACTATGATCTTGGCTAAAAGTATGTGCAGTGCATAACCCTCATAACCCTTGTTCTGGTCCATGAATAAATTTGATTCCCAAAGAAGCAGTTGTGCTCTCTATGTTAAATTCTGTTTTTACAAGAGATTGTGTCACTGTTTACAAGAAGACTGTTCACCCCACAAAGTTATATGAAAAAAAAGAAAATGTTTTCTTTTTGTTTCCTTTTTTTTCCCCAAAATTTTCCTTCAGAGTTTTGATTAATTCCAGACTCCAAATTTGGTTGTTTTGATTTTTTAGTTAGTTTTGAATGAACCACTCTATTGTAATGTGTGTTTGTTTTCTTTCACAGAGGCCTTCAATGATGTTCGGAGCTCCGTATACAGAACAGCCCTAAAACTACGCTCAGTACAAAGTCTTTGCCAGTGTTAGTAGCCAAAGAGAATCCTGTGCTTTTCAGGGAGGAGAATCTGTATAAAATCTGCGTTGCTGTCACCATGAGTTATTATGCTACTTTGCTCTCTCATTTTCCACCTTAGAGTTTCAGTATGCATTACGAACACTTAAGATCTAGATAGTGCTTCATATACAAATTGATTTTTTTTCCCTTTTGAATGTCAATGGGAATACACTAGTGAAATTCTAAAATTATGGGAGAATCAAATTATTATTACAATCTGCAACACTGCTATGAAGACATCAATACAATTATTAATCTTTATCTGTGTATTACTATGTTCATGAAAAGTCAAATTCTAATGTGTTTCTTAGGGTCTGATTTATTAGAAATAATCATGGCTTATTGAAGGTGCATTGACTGGACTAGAAGAATTAATAAGAGCAAAATAAAATATGATAGACCAGAAAACTCCTGATTAGTATTCGTTCTCCCTGTCTTTGAAGTGAGGGAGAATTCAGTGCAAGCAAAGAATTGTGCAACAAAGTCCTGGTCACCTAGCTCACTTTGAAATTACTGGATGTAAATTCCATATTTCATGGAAATCTTGAATTTTCCATTTGAAACAGTCTGTTACTGAAAATGCACAATATTGCAAGTGAGGTCTTTGGGGTAGCACAGAGAAGGTGACTAGTTTGTTGGCCTGGGACGTATTTTTTTCATTTGAGGATGCTCTTCTACAAATATATTTAGTCAGGTCTCAGCCCTGGTATGGTTTATCTGCCTGATGCCCTGTGTCAGTGTGGAAGTACCAATTCACACAGGTACTGGTTTTCTTTTCATGCTGTGTACTGTTTTAGGCTTCATTTTATGGACTTGGTTTAGCTAGGCATTTCTAATAAAAGTTGTCATGCTTCCATTCATGAAAAGGCAGGGATCCTTGTTCATTTCTTCCTTAATTTTCCCACAGTGGATTTGATTGACGTTTCTCTGATTCAGCACGTCCTATCAAGTGAACAAAGCCAGAGGGAGGAGCAGATTTCTCTGAACATGCAGCAAGTCTCTAGAATGTTGATTAAACTATTCCAAAGGGCAAGATCAGAAAAACCAGGCCAGGTAGATCCAAGAGCTGCTGAATTCACAATGAGCCTGCTTGTTGCCATGTATGACAGGTGAGAAGAAGAATAAATGTAGATCCATTGTGAAGTACCATAGAGTAGCAGAATGGTTTTTTGGATGGGACCTTAAAGATCATCTAGCTCCCACCCCAAGTGTTGCTAGACTGTCTATTTCTAGAACTCTAATACCCTTTCTGTGTGAAACTCTCCCATTTTGATTGGTTTTACTTTGTATAAAAACTAGGAGTAGTTCAGCTGTAGGAATATGAGGCACAAAGCTGCATCAAGAAACAGTGGTCAAATGTTTCCAAAACTATCTGGAAATCCAGACTTCTGCCAGGGCATGCTGACTTTTTCTCTGAACAGCTTTATAGAGTAGCTCTTCTTCTGACTTCCAAGATACTTTGATACACTCCTAGAAAGAATCCGTATTTGCCTCTGGAGAACAGTACCCATGCACAGGTCAAGAATTTGCCAGTCACTTTTCATTTTTCATTTTTCTCAGGCTTAAGAAGTTCCTCTACCAATTATGAAGCAAAATTGACGTCTCATAACTAAGCTGAGTGGCTTAGTGAATAGCAAATAGTTTCTGAAAATAGCAAGGAAACAGCTCACAGAGTGTCTTTTTCTTGTGTATTGTTTGTGAATAATGAGTTAATTCACTAAAGGCAGGATTTTTGATTGTATCAGATATAAAAGACAAAGACTAAGTTCATTGTACAAGTTATTTTCCACCGGTGAAATTTTTCCCTTCTACATCAGAGTGAAGTTTTTTGCTGAAAGTAAATGAAATGTAAGTGGTCTGCAAGACCTTTTCTTGAATCATTATTCATTATTAATATGATCACCACTGCTTAAGGTCCCATTTTATCAACATTTTTGGTAAAAAATCAGTTGAGGCTAAGAATAAATGGTGTATTCAGAAACAAAGCTAGAAACATCAAGAGTATTTTGTAATTTGTGTGCAGTGTAGGGAAATAATTTAGAAGAATCTTCTTAACAGGACTATCTTGGTCTTTTAGTCTGTTTTCTTAGGACTGTGTATTTTCTTTTTGCTGCAATTTCTTTTTTAAAAAGAATTTCACAAGTTTCTTGACATGTATATAAGATAGAAAAAGTTTCTTATAATTTTCTAATCATGTTTTCTCTGTAGAGTGCTGTTCTCCACTATTAACACTGCAAAGTATTTCATAGGAGGAGCACAGAGGAATTTTCCATGTGTGTGCGGTAGTTTACTCAATAAGCTTACATAAACATCTGAAGGGAGTTTGTATGCTTTAGTTTTAGTCTTGGAGTTTTTTCTTTGAAATTTCTGGAAAAACAACAGTTTCCCATGCAGTTCATTCTTCAGAGACTATATTGCAGCTTTACACAGTGTGGGTTTATCTAAAGACTCTTGAAGACAATTTTATGTAATGATATTTTGAAGCTTTGCCAAAGTAGTATCTTAAATATAGATTTCCTGGGTTTCCTGATTTCTGGTTTCTGGTTCACTTCTGCATTGTGTTCACAAAAAAATAATAATTGTGTTTTTCATTAGGCGCCTATGTCACAAAATTGGGTTCTAAATTAATCTGCATTATTTATTATCTAATGGTCAAAACTAAATGTCCTGCTCCTGCATATATCCTTTTGATTAAATTGAGTTGCAGTGAAATTAAATGTAATCAGCCCAAGAAAAGCTCAGTGCAGATCTGGGGCCACAGTGGAGCTACCTGATCATATATGCAAAAATCAAATTTGTATCCTTTACTCACTACCGTATTTGGGAAGGCTTTCCCCAAAAAAAGAGCAGAAACCTTTTAGGTTATACATTGTAAATGTAAAATTACATTTTACTTGGAATGGGAAGCCTTTGAAGGAGATGTTGTCTTTTTGGTTTATGATTGCATGGTATCTTGGAACAGTTAACTCTGCGGTTATGTTCAGTGACAAAGGGTTCTAGACATAAAATATCACTGAAATGTTACATTAGTTACAATTATACATATAAAAGGGTACTTGTTTTGAAGCTTTCTTCCTACATAGTAGTATTCTATCCTTCAGAGGTTTCAGTTTTTATATTCTCAGTGAATGTAGTGTAACTTGTTTCATTTTCCTAGATCTGGAACAGGGTATGTCAAAACTAGATCTGCTGCAGCTGCCTTAATTTCCCTTTCAGGAGACACTCTACTGGCTAAATACAGAGGTGGGAAATGTCTGATTTTATAAATTGCCTGAAATACTGGCCATTGAGGAAAATTTCCATTGTAGTTTTTTTATTTCAAAGGAAAATTCAGCTCTGCTGTGAAAAAAGTACATTATGTTGACTGCTTAGTTGTAGAGAAAGGCTGATGCAGGATAATTCTTTTCAATCAATGTCTCTAGCCATCTTTGCCATAAAGAGCCTCAGAAGAGGTCATAGTAAAGTTTAAGATAAGTAGAGCTTCTATTTGCCTAGCAGAAAAGAACAGAAACCCCATAGTTTTAAATTAGCAATTCACAATTTAGATAGAGCACTTATTGTATAAACATATTTAAATATTTTTCTTTATGCTGTGAGAATGAGTTCCTTGCTTTCTTCTTTTCTTTCCTTCTCTTTCCCTCACCGTAGGGAGATGTATGGTCACAGCAGTTGCTGAGAGGCTGTTAGGTACAAAATAAAGTGAAACTTCCTTGAGGGGTTTATTTGGTAGACTACAATTACCATGGCTGTTTGAAGATGGCTTGAAGACAGTCCAGGCTCTGCCAGGATTCCAGTTTTTTTCTTCTTGTTTTCAGCTTTCTTCCAGTTTTATGCTGTCCCTGATGGGAAGGCGACCTTGATTACCCGCAGTGCCCTGAGAAGCCTGCTAACAGACTTAAATCGGGTAATGTCACTGCAGTGCTGTTACACAACAGATTTTGTAGGACTGTACTAACCTAGGAGGAAAAAACCTCATGATTGATACCTTTTATGTTTGATTACCTTATGGGACTGAAGTTACTAGGACACTGTGGACATAGGGAGCTATCATGCAAAGTAGGTAAAAGAGTCGAATTCTGTCCCTTTTCTCAGAATAACCACTTGCATTAGTGAATGCCTCTCTGCACTCATGTTGCCTGAGCTTACAGGTCCTGGAAACAGCTGGATACAACTGTTCCTAAAGCACCTCCAGACCTCAGATGTCTGTACTCACTGAAATAGCTTGCGGTTGCGGCAAGTTGCCTTAGCATACAGGTATTTCCAGCTGAACCAGTGCTGAAAATGGAATCTGAAAATGACCTCTGAGATTCAAACTCAAAGTGTCCTTCAGTATTATAGTATGGAAACATAGTATGTTGATCCATTACAGCAAGTGAGTTGGAAACAAATCATTCTGACACACCCTGAACTATGAAACTGCATACTGGTGGTATGAATATGAATGGATTTTCTTCAGAACAGTGTGTAAAATGGCATTGCTATAGATACTTCACCATCTGTGTGCTGTCACCATCGCGGCGGAGCATGATGGGAACATCTGTTTTTTATTGAGGTGTTTCTGAGCCTTTCTTCTTGATGTAGATTCCAGCCGTTGTGGGAGAAGGCTGCACTCTGTCTTGTGTGGAAATTGCGATTCATGACTGTTTCCATGGGGTGAGTGAAATTCTGATGTCCTGGGAAATTATTCTGAATGTTGCTGCTTGATTAAAACTTCAAGTGTATCACCACGTAACATCCCCAAGTATCTACTTTTAAGAAGCGGGGCTAATCATCAGTCTCACAGTATCTATAGAAAAGATGCTCAGTAAGGTGCTACTGAGGACTCTTGCATTTATTCCAAAACCTTTGGAACCCAGTAACATTTTACATGAATGGAAAATTTATGCCCGAAGAATCCAATATCAGAGCTTTTATTAGGGATTATAGATGAGCCACCAGTTTTTTTCAAGTGAATGTATGAACTTGAGACGTGTATTTTTTCTAGGTTCTGAATGCAGCTATTGTCGAAGAAAAATTCCTATCTTGGCTGAGATCGGAGCCTGCTGTTCTCCTGTGGCTCCCTACGTGTTACAGATTATCAGCCACAGAAATGGTTTCTCACCAAGCTGGATGCAGAGTCTGCAAAGTTTTCCCCATTACAGGCATCAGGTGTGTCAGTGGTCTTTAACATCCACATAATTAGCTCTTACCATTCCTTGCATACCTGACAGGCTGTTACTGATGTACTAAGCAACAAACTTTGGACGTAATCTAATTTAACCCGGAAAAGAGAGAAAGAGAGAACCACTGCAGTCTAGTGCTCAAGCCTTCATCCTACTTCTCTTTAGCTCACTAGCACAGACATGACTATGAAAACTTGCTGAAGGTAAACTGGCAGTCCAAAGGTAAAGCCAACTAAACCTGTGTATCTCATTTCTTAGTTATTTTTCCTGTAACTAGTTGTATTAACTGGCCAGTTAAGTTTTCCATCTTAGCATCTTGTTCATCTAAGTAATGGTATAAAATGTCATAGTGGTACAAAAAGAACACTGTCCATTACCTTCTGACCAGAATGCTCAGAAAAGCATTGTGCTGTTACTATATTCTCACTGATAGTAAGCTTGTGGGTTTAGTTTCTTGCATTCTTAGTTTTTTGCTTATAAATCCTATGTCAATATTGCAGTTCCATGAGAGCAGCAAATAGAGGTAAGCAGGTGCATAAGAAGCATATGAAGTTGTAACTGCATTCTCAAAACCAGGAAATGGTGCTAGAACAATGGTTTCTTCCATGGACTGCATTTCAATGCGGCAAATAAATCAGATCAATACCACTGGTGGGTTGGAGAATAGTCCACAATCATTTGGACAAAATAACTTGAATTCAGAGAACGCTGAGGAAAGTCATTATTCTAACAAAGGTGTTTCTTTGCATTTCAGAGCCCAGGGATCTGGGTTTCCAGTAATCAAGCTTACTTACACCAAGTTCTTACTTGTGGGGAAGCAAATAAATCCTTTTGTTTTCCCTCACAGGTATCGCTGTTTAAAGTGCCTCAATTTTGACCTTTGCCAAGCCTGCTTTTTCACTGGCCGTCTCTGCAAACCACATAAGAGATCACATCCTGTTGTGGAACACTGTGTGCAGGTAGAGTCCCATTGTACTGATTCATTTCCATGTTGAGTTTCTTCACGTGGGCAAGTAGGCAGTAGATTCTTGAACTACGTGCATTATAAAGTTATGTGTGTATTAGCCATAATGGCCATGACATATTAGCATTATTAGTCTGGGAGACAGGAAAAGGACAAAAACAGGTTTCTAACTTTAGAATGAGTGTTTTGTTCTGAAATAACTTAATAGAGCTATGAAATATCCCAGAGCAAGTCTTCTTAAGGAATTTTATGGCAAGTTTTCTGTTAGCAGATAATCCTTAAACCTATGAAAAGTCCCCTCAGTGTCCCAATGCTGCTTCATCCCAATCCCAATGCAGACTCATTCAGAAATTAATTCATCCTAGAGCTGTACAAACTCCTGCATGAAATAACTTTCTTTTTCTCTCTGTTCTGAATGTCTTCAATTTTCCAGTTTATTGTAAACCTTTCTGACTCATTTGTCTCTGTCAGTTAGAGATACAGCACAAAGAGGCATCATGTGCCCAAATAAGCTCATGTGCTTGGACTCTGTTACAGGGGCAACTTCTGCTATCATCACACTAGTGGCAAAGTACAACACTGGGAATTTGTGTTTAGAAGACCAGCTTCTCCTTTGAGCAGGAGATTCCGGATCTTGCACGCAGCAGCAGATGGGGTTTTTGTGGATCTGTATAACAGCATCTTTCTGTTCCAGTAAATGAGCTGAAAAGTACTTAAGGAAGTTTCCCTAGAAAGCTGTACTTCCTGGTCTTCTTCCCAGTCCTCTGCAGTTAATGTGAAAGATGCCTGGGTAGCCAGTGTCTGCACTAAAACTGATGACTGTTAGACTGCTCTTGTAGTCACCCTGTCTGGGGTAACACTAAACTGTTGCCACTTTATTGCTCTCTTCCTGAAAACAAAACCCTATTGCTAACCTTGTGAGAAATTATATCTGGATGCTCAATATCTGCATTAAAAATAACAGCTCAGTCCTCCAAATATTCTTCCTCATACTCCACCTGTGAGAAAGTAGGAGAATCACATGTCAACTGATCTCCTTGTGTAGAGATTTCTAAGTAGAGACATTAAAATTAGTGTGAATGGAGAGTGAATGGGAATGTGTGTTTGTGGAAGGACCAGAAGGAAGGGCAAGAGAGAAAAAGCAAGGCAGGAGATGTTGCAGCCTGGATTGCAGCCACATTGTTGCTGCAGTATTGCAATTGAATCACTGATCTTAAGTTTCCTTTATGAAGCCCTACTCTAACACAAACCCTGTAAATATTACTTTTTAGGCCAAATATTACGATACAGGCCAAAATCATACCAAAATGTAAAAGATAAGCTACTCACTATGACAGATGCCATTTTTGTGTCTGTTGTATGGAACATAAAATAACCAGCAGTAAGTTGCTATCCCCATGCCTTCCACTCCTAGCAGATGCTGTCCTTGTCTGGGTAAGTTTTCACACTGTCTTTATCAGGGATTGAGCTGCTGAGTGGGGGTTTGGAATATCAGCCCTGTTTTTCCTAACCATGCTGACACCTTGTGGTAATGTTACTACCATGTTGAGAAGCACTAGGAGGCATGTGGTGTGTTTTCTTTGTGTTTTCCTGTTCAGTCTGTCAGGGCTCACCCCAGGTTCTGCAGCAGTCACCACCTGGGGCAGAATTGGTTTGTGTCTTCCAATAATGCAGCTATTGAGCTTAGTTGTTATACATGAGCCTGACACTCCTGTGATAAATGGATGTGTATTTTACTGCATTCTGTGAGAGGAGGATGTGAGCCATGGAAGACAATATCTACAAATGCTTTATACAAGTATAAAAGTATTTCTTCCTTAGATACTAGTCAGCAGAATTATTGTTGTGACTGTGAGCTTAATCATTGTAACTACCAAAATCCTGTTTTAGGCATTTCCAGGCTGCCTGACTTTTGTCCAGGCAGTGTTTTGCCTAAAAGGATTGGAGCTGCTCTTGCCTGTGGTCCTGCATCATTACCCACCCCACCTCCCCTTCTAGGGCTCAGATAGCAGCCTCATCAGATGGTGAACAGGGGAACCTTTGCTTTCTGCCTTTGCCTTGGACTGGGTCTGCTTCTGGGCAGTACCTGTTTGAAAATTCACTTTCTTCTTTATTATCCCTCATTCCAATAGATGTCAACAAAGGCGAATGCAAAGCACTTTCTCCGCACCATCCGGAACAACTTGTTTCAAGAGCGCTGCAGAAGAAAGGAGGCTCAGAGGAGGACAGCTCTGGAGTCAGCGCAGGAGAGGCACTTCCCTTCTCACAAAAAGACTTTGTGAGTTTTGGTTTCAGATGAATTTATAATCTCTGAATGTCAGGCTGTGGAGTATTGCTAGATTATGTCCTTTGAGTATGGGATTTTGTTGTGACAGATACCACGTCATGATTTTTCTATTAAGAAGGGAAAAAATAACTGAGAAGTTGCTGCACATTGTTCTGTAGCTTAACTATGTTCACCATGCTGACAACCTAATGATCTGTTGTCTTATAAAATATAACATGCTTGTGTCCTGCTTCCCTCCTTCCTTATGTTGTCTCTTTCACTCCATTCCATTTCTCATACTCAGTGCAGGGTCAGGCATTGCCAATATTTACTACCTTTCACAACTGCATGGGTTTTTAAGCATCTCCTCTGTGACAAATCCACTGGAAATTAGCTGTGAATTCTTTCCACGTGTGACCCCGCAGTGCATTCACTGACAGGCATTCTACCGAAGTCCCATTAAATTGCAAGCCTGTGGAATTACTCACAATAGCAAGTAGCTGGTCTCACCATTCCTCATCTTTCAGACCAGTTGTTTCATGTGCTTTGGTTAATATTTTAAGTCATTACTGTATTTCCACTAATCACAGTGGTTAATAATGAGCATTGGAGTTTATGCTGAGATTTTTCCCAATAGTTTCTCCTTCCTTGCTATGAGATTTTGGTTGATACTTAGGTGTAGCAACTGAAGGGAATGATTATAGGAGATTAGCACTAGAAACGTACAAAGGGTGAGATTCTGTCCTATTTGTATAAAGATCTAGCAACTGTCTTGCACCTCACATGTGTTCTCCAAATGAGGCTTCAGTGAGACTGAAATAGGGAAAAAATGGTCAGTCGTCTCTAAAGTAATTAATTTCATCTTTATGTGAAGGAGGAGAAAAATCTGCTTTTAAAACTGGATTCTGCTACTCTGGTAGGTTTTCAGTTAGAAAACAATTTTTTATATGCTATAAGTGCAATGGATGATAGTTACAGTGATCCTTATGGAGAATATTATTTCAGGGTTTGTTTTTTAGAATGTGGCGAAATGCAAAACATCTTTCATTGCTAATATTTCCTCTCTTGTATTCAGCAACAAAACAATATTTAATAATTTTGAATGTAATTTAATAATTCTGGAAGCAATCAAGGTTTCTCTTTAATTCTGTGGGGGTTTGCTTACCGATTGCTTGGGTAGCAATGAGACAAAGAAAAATTTGGGGTTGCTGTTATGGATACCGCTATGGGGCTGATAAATATCTAGGCTTTTCACAGAATGGACTAAACAGCAGGATATTTTTCTGCTTTTTACAGTTGAATTTCCTAATATATTTAACTCTTGGATAAAGGAAGCAAAAAAGAGAAGCATCAAATGGCACTGAGACTAAATGGGTGGAAAGAAGAACCTGTGGCTGAGATTCTGTTGGGAGAGTGGAATTTGTTTTCAGGAATTTCATTCTTTCAACCAAAATATGCCAGCGGGCATAGCTAGACTTTACTTCTTACTTCGTCAATAGCACATCCGTCTGTCTATTTACACTGCATTAGTTTTATTTGGATCTTTCCAGGTAGCAAAACCATGTGAGTCCTGATCCTTTCCCTACTCATTATTTCCCTGTTGGTATACAGTCCTCCTGTGGAATTCAGTGCTTCATCACTACCTGGTCCTGAAAATGTGTCTTTCCCAATGGACAATTGTGTCCCAGAGCCACCCAGGTTCATACCTGAAAACAGGACTGTAATGCAGAAGAGTGACAATAACAACAAGACACCAGAGCACGGCAAGACAGTGGCTCAGGTGAGCAAAATGTGAAGCAGTAATAGTGCTAAAGCTGTGAAGAAGACCTAGCGAGCTAATTATCTAATTGCCTTCTAATTCCAATGAAAATGTAATTGGCAGCTTCACCTTTCTGTTAATTTCTCACTTATGGTAAAAAAGTGGAATCTGAAGACTTAGTGAAGTTTGAATTTGATATCTTCCCAAGATTAGCGACTAACTCCTCGACTTCTATGACCTTCAGAAGCACCTATAAGAATATTTGCTTTGGGGTTTTTTGAGTTGTCATAGAGTAGCACGCTAAAGTCTAGATGAGTCTGGAGTCCTCTTGCTATTCTGACAGTAAAAAAGGCCATCATGTCTTCCTACTGCAAGCAAACGTCAAAGAAGAATACCTGAATTCTTATTAGACTCAGGCCATTTTTGTTACCATGGAAATAGCAAGAGGACAGAATGGGCCCTCTTAGGATAAACCCAGAGCAATGTCCACTCCAACTAAAATAGCTAATGCACAAAAGGTCTCCATTAATCCGTTCCCAGCTTCCCTCCATAGAAACAATGCTAAAAGAGTGGGTAGGACAGTGCAGCTAAAGATAAGTACATAGCAGTTTTTTGTTTCTGTATTTTTTGGGAGATTGGTAGCTCTGCACTTACTCAGAATACAGGGCACACTGGCTTGTGTTCAAACCAGTTTGTGTCATCCACTCATCTTGTTCTTCCCAGGAGCCAACAGGTGCAGTAACAGAGAACTAGCCTCTGTGTGTCAGGTCACTCCTTTGGCTGCTACTCCTATGCTGCCCTTTGGAAGACCTGTCTTGCAAACTCTGCTGCCCAGCTCAAGGTATGGTGCCAGCCAGCAGAGATCTTCAGGAGAAGTTGTGGGCAGACATTGCTTAAACACTGAGTTTTGACAGTTGGCATTTGTCATTTTAGAAAACAGCAGGACAGGACTTGCATCCCTGTGCTCAGGTTCTGTCAGGTGCATTGCTCTCTTGTTTATTTTCTGTCTGGGCTGAGAATTCTTTTTGAGCAGTTTTATACTGCTTTCCAAGATCTTATAGTGCAGATTATTTCCACTTTGATTCAAAAGATGTGGATAGTAAGTCCAGTGATTGTTTTTAATAGAATCCATTAATATGGAGGTCCTGGGTGATCCAGCTCTTAGTCTCATAATTTCCTGGCAGCCCTGATTCCTGCCCAACTTATGTCATGCCTCAAAAGTTGCTTAGCTGGAAAGTGTTTGTCTCCCTGACTTCTGGGCTACTGTTCCCTGCATGGTCCAGAGAATGCTACTTCCATCTAAAGACCAGGAGTTTCTCTTCTCTCTTCTACATACAGTCTCTCTCTCTCCATCTCCTTGTCTCAAAGCAGTTGTGGGACTTGGGAGAGATTGTTCCCAAATCAGAATATTCAATTTTGCAGAAATTCTTGGGAATATGGATTTTGTTCTCATTTCAAACAGATACCTAAATTTGTCATAGAACAAAGAATTTGTTCTATAGAATAAATTCTTCAGCCATTAAAAATACTTTAATGCATCAGTTGATTGTAATACATTAAATTTTAGAAGTTAACTAGTAAACCCGTAAAACAGACCAAATCCAAAATTTGCCATGCACTCTTATAGTGAAACTTGCATATAAAAATGAAATGCTATTGCTGATAAAGTTATAAACAGATACTTCTTTTTGTTTTAGGCAATAGCCTCTTTTGAAGCAGATGTGTTAAAAATGCACAAATCCATTAAAAGCATTCACAGTGACAGCAGGTAGGTAAATGCAGTAGTACACTGACTGAAGACTGGTGGGCAGTGCTGCTCCAGCTGGAGGGCTAGAAGACAGATGATTTTCCCATACTTTGGAGATTTTGAGGTTAACAAAAAATCTTATCAAACGACGATGAATAATGAAAAGTCAGCAACAAAAGTTTTAGATGGAGAAGCACTGGATAAACAATGGCAAAGCGAAACATTTTGGTTTGCTTTCATCAGCATTTATGCAATTGCTAGTTTATATTTCTAAAAGTAATTTTTAGGCAAAAGGATGTTCATCCACATAAAAATGTCAGAATAGCATGCTTTTTCAGTTTTTTCTCTGAATAAGGCTTAATCAAAACAAATTTCGTAATTTGCATGAAACTTTTAAATCAAAGTAGGATTTCTGTCTAAAAAATACACTGTACATCAAATAGAGATTAATAGGCTGAACACAATAACTATTGGTATAACAGTTTATCACAGAAGTTCCTTCTGATATTCAAACCTTTGACACTGTAAAATATTAATTCCTAAATAAAAAATGTCTTGGGAGGCTTGTTTGCTTGGGTGGCATGGCAGGGGGGAAGTTGTTGTCTGAGCAATGATGCGTACCTTTTACTTGCATTTTTACCTTCCCCTCCTTCATTTTTGTGGTTGTATATAAATGTGCTCTCTATATAACCATGCCTATGACCACTGAAACTGATGGAATTACAGTGAAGTGTAGAATTCCATCCTGAATCTACTCTATTTATTTCCTTCAGTATGTTCAGTTCCCTCTGTTCCTGTTCTGTTTCATTTTAAGTACAATTGCTGCTCCAAATTCACACAAGGGCACTCCAAGATTAGAGCTAAACAATTGCAGTTTCATTCTAAGTCTGTTCTCACTTGGGAAAATAAAGAGATATGGCAAAGATCTTCAGCTTTCTTTTAGACTAGCAATCATTGAGAGGATATTTGAGATGCCTGCTCCTATAATGCTGCTTCACCCTCTGACCCAGAGCTTATCATAGTCCTGGGTGAATGAATCACATTACTCATGGGAAGTTCTTTATTCTTGTTTGTGGACTAACTTCCAGCATTCACCTGTCTGTTCACAAAACTGGGCTCTGAGTTAGTTGAAGGAAGACAGCATTTTAAAGTGAAGAGTCCTTAAATATCATTATAAGGGACTACTGTAGTAGTAATTTTAATTTTAAATGGTCTGACTTGCTGTTCCATTCAGACAAATCTAGCATAATTCAAGTGAAACTGATGGGGCTCTTGTGTCTAAGCCAAAGAAAGTGAATCAGATGAACTAAGCAAGGCAGATAACTATTTCAGATCTATTATATGAAGCAGTTAGTTTATTACTGTAGTGGTAACAAAGTTTACTGTCTCCACCTCAGTCATGAGGAAAGCAAAACTATTTCTACCCTGACTTCTTAGGGAAATCACAACTAGAACAGAATTATGGGTGGTATTTTTGTCATACTGTGCTCTGAGTAGGTAATTTCTAAATCTCTGGCATGGATGTGAGGGTGGCACTTCTGATTGCAAAAATCAGGGTGTTTCTTCAAGGACAAGTGGCCTGTGTGGAAGCTATTGGTGTCATCAAAGAAACTGCAGAGAATACCACCAGCAAGAAGAAACTATCAAAGAGGTAGAAGCTACTTTTACTTCACTGTTGCCAAGGCGTGTAATGGGAATCTTTTGCAGGTCAGGGAGTTGCTATAAGTAGTTTGCTTCTATACAGAGGGACTGCTATTGTCTGTCCTGTTGCAGCCACCTTTGTGGGAAAGGTAAAGCCCCAAGATGCAAGGTTCAGTCCTGGCCGTAGTTCCGCTCAGCTCTCATCTTTCCTCATTTAGAACACTCATGTTCTTGCTAATTCTGTGGACACAGTCCAGCTCCTGAAATATTGGCCTCTAATCCCAAAGCTGACAAAAATTTCCTGAACTAGTAAAGGGATGAAGTTTGTGCTAAAGTGTTTGCTCTTTCCATGACTGCGTGTACTTGTGTATGTCTGGTCTAGCAAAAATCCCACCCTCCTGTATCTCTGATAGGTACATGAAGAAGCAGTTCAACAAATGGAAGGATAAAATGCAATTTCTTCATAACTGCCAGGAAGAAAAAAGCTGCAAAATAGAGGCAAAACTCCAAAGACTGAGAGTAAGCCATGAAAACCTGCAAATGACGCTGCAGCACATGAAGGAAGAAGTAAAGGTATAGTGATAGATAGCAAGAATCGTCACAGCTGTGACCCATTACTAAGCACTAACTACTGGTTCTCCTGCAGAACAGCCCTCTTAATACCATTTCATGCCCCTTCCACTTTTATTTTCAGTAATCTTAGGTTCTTCTCTTCAGAGAAAGCAGATAAGGTCTTTGCAATAGGGATTTTCTTGTCGTTCTGTGTATATCTGTCATCTAGCACAGATACCCATGTTAGGATGTTTAAATACTACTGCAATGAAAATAATGAATATTCCAATAAGAGTGAGAAAATCATTTCCAACAGAAGTGTTAGATACTTTTTGCAGTCTGTTCTTCAGAGAAGAGTTAAAATGTTGGCACTGAATAAGTAAAATGTCATTCCTAATTGCTGTCTTTTACTGGGATGTAAAACAGACATGTTATAGAAAATACTTTATTTGTTTTCAATTGTAGTGATTCTTATCATTACAATTATTTCTGAGGTTCTTAAAAGGCCCTTATTTCACAGAAAATGCATACGTATTTTCCCCCTGCAGCATTTTTGTAGCATTTTCTGCAATGCTGTTTTAGTACTACTGGCAAACTGAAATATCAATTGTTTTCACAATGTATTTTCTGTGTTTTGTCTATTGTAGACAATGTTGCAGTCATCAGAGCATCCTTTTGCACAGTGTCATAATACAATGTCAAGAAATCCACATGTTCTACTGGAAAGGAGAATGCAGGGTGAATTAAATCCTGCCCAAATAAAGCCTACTTCCAGAGAACGTGCAGAATGGAAATCTTTGAATCCCCCAAACTCTGTAAATAGAAAGCAGGTTTTACAGACACCTGAGGTTCCCACTGCAGTGGACTTTGTGTTCTCAGATGACCCACTGGAGTCAGTGTCCCTGCAGAGTGACACACCTTTTATGGGACAGCATGAAAAAGCAAAAGAGAAACAAACATATCTGCCTAAACTGACAGAAAACTCTCTCAGTGGAATGAGGAATACAGTTCTTCCTACTGCAATGCAGATACCACCTGATGAGAAGGAAGTCGAAGAGGAAGTGGAACTGCTAATGATGAAACTGAAGAATGTGTTGTCTCTCCAAACCCAGCCAGGTAAAAGCTCTCCAGTCATCTTGAGTGTCTTCTTACCTTCATCCAGTTTACTCCATAATATTGTTCATAATCATGTAACTCTCAGAGGAAATTCAGAATCATGCCTTAGCCTTTATAGCATTATTCTATATTGTAAGGTAAAGTATATTCCAAATATAGCCTCTAGTGTGGTACTGATTTGGAACTGAATGAGTCAAAGCTCCTAAGAGGAAATCAGTCTTGGCAGTCAATTAAGGAGCAAACTTAAACTGGTGAGGGCACAAGAGGTCTTTGCTCTTGCCACTTCTGTGACACTGTAACCATAACTCTAGTCCTAGGAGACTTCCAGCAGTACAAAATCCCTCTGTAATCAATGGCCTTATGCAGCAGAGCTTTGTTCAACACTCAGGATGCCTCACTTTTGATAATGAGGATGTAATAAGGAATATGACAGGAAAAGCTGGTGTTTCTACAGAGTTATCTTAGAGATTTATGAAGAGTTTTCTAGTGCTCTGGCAGCATCCAAAAGCTTGGGAAGACTTAAAATCTGTTCTACTTTTCAGCCCAACAAACTGCTTTGCACCAGGAGTTCTTCTTTACAGCTGAGCATGTTTGCAGGTCCTTTTCTGACCTCATCAACCAAATAATTTCACCAGCTTGTAAATGATGGAAACTACCATTCACCTTACAGCTTCACTGAACTACTTAAGGTAATTGATGCCATGTCTCCTAAAAGAGACTCTTTAAAGTGTCTCAGATGTTGCCTTGTAATAACACAGCATGACAGGTTTCTGCATTTACTGACTCCACCAGGAACATTTTAGAGAGCTATGTTCCTTTTCTGTTGGTGATTTCCAGCTCCTGTGCTGTGAATTCCTCAGCAGTGCAAACGATTGCCCATTCCTCTCTCTTCAGCTGTTGATATCCCATGGTCAAGTTACTTCCTTGGAATGGTGCTGTATTTCTTGTTGATGCCAGCAAAAAGGAAAACTTTTTTTCCTGTAGCGTACAGAATGATTTTAAAAATCTGAGAAATGGAAATTATTCAGTATTCACTTTAGAGAGAAAAAAATATAGTCAGTTACTTACTATCACTGTTTTGCAGGAGGTATATAAAAATAGTAAATAAGTATGCTTGTGTATGCTCAAAACCAGTTATGATTCAAGAAAATTTGCATACTTTTAAGGATTTTAGTTATGTCATTAAAACTATACCAGCTTTCAAAGAAAGAAAATACTCCTAGTTTTTACAGGATTTTTTCCTGTGATTACAAAGAGAATAAACTTCGCTTGGGTGAAAACAAAATATTTTTGGAAGCTCTGGGAGAAAAGGTAGGTAAATTTTATGTTCTGAAGCTTTGTTTCAGATATAATCAAACAGTGTTTAGGCTGATATGATTGAAAAGGCTAATGGAAAGCATAGGGCTTAAGAAAAGCTGCTCAGCATAGATCTTCCACATAGGTTTTCCTTCAGAAAGGGTAATAATCATCAAGATAAAGGAACTGCCTGACTCACTAAAGAGGCTAGAAATCTTATTTTCTGTTGGTACCACCTTAGCCATCTTCTTGAAAGACCTTACACTGCGGTAGTGAGATCAATGAACATTCCTTGGTTCTTTCTGCTGGTTTTGGTCAAACAAGGCCTGAATTACACATACTGCAAACACTCAAGAATTTACTGCAAGAAATAATGGTGTGCTACTGGAAGCTACCAAGTGGTTTGTCTCTAGCAAAGGAAGTATAAAGAGGGTGAAAATTAAAGAAAATAAACTTTTTGAGGGAGGAGAGAGGACCCCAGAGAACAAATATTAATGAGGTAATTGGAAAGTGGATATACCCATATCATAACATAAATAAATATAATGTGAGATAGCAGCTTAGTAGCTTTTGCAATATGCCAGTGCCAAGAGACACGCACAGCAATCCAAGGAACCTAACAGTCGATTATGGGAAGATAGCCATCAGCTTCTGATGAGGCTTTAAATCTCCTTCTAGTGTGTGCATCTGAATTAAACTTGGTTGGAAATAGCAACTGACAAATGCTGGCTTGGTCTGAAGCAACATTGAACAGACCTGGAGCACAAATTCTTACAAATAGATATTCCTGAACTACCATGAATTCTTCTTTCATGTCAGTATGTAAAGACTCAAAGAAGTGTTTTCCATGCTAAGAAGAAGTTGTTTAGCTCCCCGGTCCTTGTAAAATGAAAGGGACAAAGTCACAAGGTCTTTATTTTGTTGTTATTCAGTTCAGCCGACAGTGAAGGAGCTTCAGACATGTTCATCCCATCCTTCTTCTGGCACACTCTGACTGAGAAACAGTAAGCCAGGAACAGCATCTGCAAAAACAATCCTAGCTCACTCAAAGATCTGCCATGAAGTTTATAAGGAACAGTGGAAGGAGGCAATATCCTGTCTTTAAACTCAGTGACATTTTTTAATGTTCCTGTGTAGCAGATCTACTTTCATCTCATACTCAGAGCCCTTGCTTTTTTTTTTAACATAGACACTCTTTTATCACTTGCACTCTATCACTTGCAGGTTTACATGTAGTCAGTTACATTCCCTTTTTTATTTCAGCACAATAGCACAGATTGTCTCTTTACATCAGCAATTTCCAAATGTTCTCTGTAGTGTGATCTATCCTAGAGATTCATCTGTTTTGTCAGTCTTGCTTCCACATCCTTTCCTGCCCATTGCCTCAAAGGCTGAGTTTTGCTACCGCCTATTAATTAAGAAGCTTACTGAAGCAGAGAAGTATTGCAAATTCATTTAAGCTAACTATCATCTTGGCCCATAGTGGTATTTCTGTCTGAAGGGAAGAAGAAAGTTGCCATGAGCCATTTCCTAAGGGATCCTGTTGTTGCAGGTGGGAACTATCTGAAGTGGAAGCACTAACATCTGCCCAAAGGGCCCTGTGGAAAAGCATCTAATTTAAACAGGACCTGTTCAGATAATCTGTCTGATTTCACATTTGCTAGAGCTTGGGAGCATATGGGAACAGGTAACATCTGCTCTACTCCAGTACCAATCCTCCAGGGCTGAGGCATCCAGCCCTTAACACACTCTGTCAGGTGGTGGTCCTGGTAGCTGTAGGGACTCTCAGTGAAGACTCTCTTATATTGATACAAAGTTGCAACAACGAGGCTTTTAGATATATTACTATAATGTGATTAATTAACACCATCAGTAGAGGATAGAGCAGATCTGTGGTAACAATGCTCCTGCTGCCCTCCCACCTGGTATTGAAGCACTCTCCTAGGCTGTGGCTGCAGCTGGAGGTCTGTTGCTGAGTGCACTAAATTGTGTGTTCCTGTGTTTATCCTGTTTTTTGTGTTCCCTCCTCTCTTGAACATTTAGATGGTTTGTTGCATGCTTGACTTGAAGAACAAATTCAGTGCCATTGAAGCTGTTAGCCCTCTTACAGTTTTTTGTTTGCTTCCTTAAGTCAGGATTTCCCTCATGAGACTGTGTTTAAGCCTTTCTTTGTTCAAGCCAGTAACCATTTCAAGATTTCTTTACACATTTTGTTACTTGAATGTATTTCTGAAAGTTGATGAACAACCAGGAAGCCAATTTTTCTGTGGGCACTTGGGAAAAAGAAAAAAAACCCCACCAAATATTGCTACATGCCCAAGGAAAGAAACTTTGAATGAACAACTAAATGTAATTGCCCTGGAAAGATGAAATTCATAGTTGCATCCAGCCAGTCCAGCAATGGAAATAATTCATATCATAAAAGCATCAAACGTTACCTGCCATAAGTTATTTTTCATTATTTTAATGTCAAATTGCCTATTAGGGTTATCAATAAGAGTCAGAAGAAACTGATTTTTTTACAAAGAACTTGTAAACTAAAAAATAAGCAAATACAAGTTATGTATGAGAATTCTTGTGATTAAACATTTTAAGTGTGAAAGCAGAGGAGCTGGTAAAATCTGTTAATCCTTTTACTGGAAAACGGGCAACACTATTGGAAGGTATTTTTCCTGTAGAAATATATACTATTTTTCTTTAGTAGGAGGATGTCTTTGAGCAGGGGTTGCTTTGTACAAGTTTACAGCTCTGCATACAATCAAATGTCACCATATTTTCTCTAATTCTGTCTTGGAGCCAATGGAGTTTTTATGACAACTTCCTTCTCTGCTTGTTTATGTTTTATTGAAGGATCAGTTATTTCCTGTTTTGGCACCCAGAAGACAATAGTTTGAACAGATCACATGTATTACAAAAAGCCTGATATACACACAGATTAAAGTAGGCAACTGCTTATAAATCATGCAGTTTAGTAAGGAGACTAAATTCAGAGGTAATTAAGAAAATCCATAAGTCCAAATTAATCAGAGATGTAGTGCTCAAGGTTATATGCCTTCTTCCACCACATAAGTTGACATCAATAGGGATTAAAATGAAAAAAATAAAGAGAAGTAGTTAAAAATTATCTACAAATCAAAATCTTAGACTAAATGTGTAATTTCCTCTTTTTTCCTAGCTCGCCAATGATTCTTCCAAGTAATATAGATCTACTCTTATGTATGTGGATACTTATTAAATCTTCAAATGAGTCTTTCTTCTTCAGAACTGGCGACCTCTGAATGTGAGAAAATGTCCCTGAAAAGTGACATAAGAATGCATATAAGTAAATAATTTCCAAACAGCAAAGAGCAGCTGAATACTCAGTTTCCCACATCTGTGTTTCCTCTGCCTTCAGCTGCTGCTGGTCCTCATTTTATCAGCATTGCCCCCAAGCCTCTTGCTCTGGTGATAGCCATATCCCTCCATTTGCAAGCTGCCTTTCAGCATCAAGTCATTTTGATCTTTTCCCCCAGTATGGACCTTTTCCTTTAGTCTTCCTATAAAACTCTTCTACTTGAAATTAGCAGAATCATAGTGCTTAAGTCTGCTCAGAATCCTACTGACTCAGCAGTTACCAATCTCTCTGCGCAGCGGGTGAGATCCCTCACACTGTCTAGTAGCACATTTGTTATTTCCTTGAGCAACTATGGGGCGTTTTCTTTGCAATCATCTCTAAAAGGCAGCAGGTTGATTTTCTTTCTTTTGGGCATATTTGCCTTCTGAAAACGTAACTGATTAACACAATACCCGCTTATTTACCAGACCTCAAATGTACTATAGCCTTTACCCCACTACCCTCTCTGACACCAGGCAGAGTTGGGACAGCAAGGAAAGTAATTTTTGGGCCAGGTGCAAGGGCTGGTCTGAGCCTAATCACCTGCACCTGTGAGGGAGGTGTGCACAGCTGAGGCCACTGAGTGGTGATGGGCAGAGGGGCTGCTGGGCAAGGAGAAAAGAGGCAGAGGCTTTGCGTCTGAAGTCTTCAGATATTTTTAGAGAGGATCTTCTTGTACAGCTGCTCTCCAGGAAGATTGCCGTGAGTACAAAAGCTATGTTTTCCTTGTGGTTGTAAAGTCTTGTTTTGGTTAAGAGTTGTTATGACTGTAATGTAACTGCAGTGTTGTAATTGATTGGAAATGCATTTATGAAACCTGCTTTTTCATAGTGTTTGGATTTTGTTAGGGGAAAGGGGTGAGTTACTGAAGATAGCTTGGCCTGATAACTGAAAAACTGTCCCTACTTGTCTCAGTTTAAAGCTGAATAACACTTTTCTGTGGAATATCTAGGGAAGTTGAAATGCTGCTGGGTTAAGTAGGATTTTAGGTGGATAGAGACCGTTTGTCAGATTACTCATATTCAGCTGTCCTGATTTTGTGGTCTTTTTCATGGATTGTGTAGAGTTTAAGAGTGTCTTCAGACTACAGTCAAAAGCCTGGAGGGACTAGACTGGTCCAGAAAACAGTGTTTGAATCTGTAAGCCTGGAACTGGGCTACTTCTCCCACTTCTTGGTTTACCCTCGAACAGAATTGTTTCCCAGGAGGACCAAGTATGGGTAACTGTGGAAGTGCCTCTAAGATGTGACAAAGTAGGTTTGTTTGATATTACTGAAAAGCTCTTACCAGGGGCTTTGCTAGACTTTTTTGCTTGGAGGACTGTTTGGATTTTTTTTTTTTCCCTTAGAAAAGTTCCTGATATTTAATCTTCACAAGTAGGATTTATCTATTAGTTCTGAAATGTAATGCTAATAATAACACTTTAACATTAGTATTTCTGTGCCAAGTTTGGATTTCTGTCTTGCTTTTCCAATTCAGTGCTATGTTTAAGGTACTACAATGAATGCAGGTTACAGATTGTTCCTCATTCCTAATTTACGGTCCTGTTTGCAAATAAAAAAAACCCAAAACAAACCTCAAACATGTTGAAATTTTACCTATTTGAGAGGAATAAGATGAAAAACTTGGGTATGAAGCAATAAAGTTATCAAGTGTTGCAAAAGTAACAGTGTGAAGCAAAAAACTTTGCTTTAGTTCTGGATTTCTAAGAACAAGCCTACTGAAAGCTGTTTATACCCGCCCATGTAGATGTGAAGTACACAAGGTAATTTAAGTGCTGTTAGTGCAGCTCGTGGGGCTGAGAAAACAGGCTTGTACCTCTCTTTATACGTAAGTGGTGATTCTATTCCTCATTTGCTATGTGATTTCTATCTGCAATTATTACCAATTGATTTCTACTTTCACTGGTGAACTAAGGCAGTAGGATCACAGGTTACAAAGATTAAAACAGCTGGCTTTGTTAAGAAACCGTGAGACTTGGATGAGAAGTTAGATAGCTCCTCCAAGAAAAAAAATTAGGCTGTCACTGCTATAAGCTGCCTGCTACAGACTGATGTTAATCAGTCCTACAGAGAAACCAGATTAACTGATTACAATTCACAAAACAAAGAGGGTGTGAATACTTAGTAGTACTTCAAATCTCTTTGTACAAGAGTAAAGAATAGTCAGAATTTATCATAAAACCCTTAATTTGATTCTTCAAAATACATCAGACTGTTACTCTTTAATCTTGTCTGGAACAAAAGCTCTTTCTTTAGGAAAACTACAGTGCGATATAGATTTGTAGAGCCAGATGTAAACAAAAGGCTAAGTGGGAGTTCAGACAGCGATATTCAAAGCTGCAATCCTAAACAAAAATTAATCTGGTGCTTTAGCCTGGTGGGTTATCTCAGTTTTTCACAATAATACTGCCTCGTGTGTCTAAAGCTGCATTCTGTTGTCACCCAAAAGTGCGTCAGTCTGGTAAGGACTGAGCAACTTGTTACCTGTGTGGTGTCTAAGACCACTTGGAAACTAGAAGTGGGTTTCTGTGCTGCATGCCAACACAGTAAGGATCCAGTCAGAGCTCAGATTCTTTGCAGAGAAGGATAGGATCCAGTCCTTGCTTTTAAAATGCAGGTGGTGGTTGTTTGACTCATAGTTTAGAAATTGACCCTGTGTGTGTGAGTTTTTCAGTCTGAGAGGATTGGTTCAAACTCAACTCCTATCTCAATGCCCAGGATACTGCCTGCAGGTAATAGTGAGGACCTCTCAGTCCTTCCTATCCCAGATTCTAGCTTTCAATACTCAAAAATGTTTTTGGTTTGTGGGCGAGAGTGGGATAATCTGGTGGTATATTGTCCCTGAGTGCTAGAATCCTGAGTTCAAGTCCATTTTTCAGACACTCTAATGGGTACCTGCTCAGAGAGGCTCTTCGTTATTCCATGAACATTCCCCCCAACATCTTAGTAACTAAGACACTGCTCTAGGAAGTGGAGATAAGGATCTCAATACGTCGATGTGTAAAGGCAGTTCTGCCTTCTCACTGTGGGCTCATGCATTACACCGATGGCAACAGCACTTATACCTCTCCATCAAATTATAGCACCTACCCCTATCTGAAAGTGGATATTCTCCAGGCAAGGATACGTCTGTTGGTAGCAGGATCAGAACTGAAGCCTTGGAAGGGACTGAGATTTAGGAAAAGTTATACTGTATCTCCCCTCTAGGAAAGAAGAGTTTAAGTGACATGCATATGGATAGGGGTCTGGGGGTTCTTCTCTGGGACTGGGAACCTGGAGACTTGGAATTGCAGCATTTGGTGTCTCAGGTAGTGGTGTTCTTCCTGGAGCTGCAGTTGTGTCTGAAAGCCTGTGTGCATCTAAGTCTTAGGTCTGTTTCCATTGTGTATTGGGTAAAGTTACCAGTATAGAAATGGAAAATCCCTGGTGGCTGACTGCTAAATGTCAAGTAGACATGTCCTTACCCTTCTGCTGAAAGGCTGCCACTCTCCCCAACAGCACAGTGCAATGCATTCCTCTCAGAATGGGGAATTCAGATCTAGCCTGTTCATAACAAAACTGTGGTAAAAATGCTGGTGTGGAAGAATATATTGGTATATTCAGTTGCTCAGCTGCCTGTGTTTGAATCCTCCTGTATTACACTTTCTGCTGCTTCTCCCGCCCCATCAAACAGAAACTTAAAAGCTGTTGTTAGTGTTCAGGTTGTTTGGAGGTCAAATTTTTACCGAGATCGCACTGAACATAAACACAGCTCTACCCTTCACTGGGAGGAGTAGGGGGTTTTTGCACAGCACTGTCCTCTGTTTCTGTCCTATTACCACATAGCACAATAGGCCTCAATCTCTTTTCTTTCCCACTAGACTCTGATTATTGCCCATTAGATGCATATTAAAGGAGTAGTGACCTTGGTTTCTCCCTGTGAACTGAGAATGTAGAGTAGCCATCTTCTGCTCAGCTTCTGCCAGCTGCCTTCTCCCTAGGCCATGGGTTCTGGAGAGCACACAGTCCACATAGATATCCCAGAAGAGCTGAGCCAGGTCCCAGAACAAAGCCCCATGTTTCAAGTTCTCTGAGGATTTTAGAAAGATCATGAAGTCCCAAAAGCCACTGATAGAGTCAGAAATGCGAGGTTTCCTCATCTCTAGTAAAACAGCTGAGGAGGATTCCCAGCACTGGGGGTCTGCCCGCCCAAGGGCTAGTGGATCTATTTGACTATGGCAGAGGAAAGGTGTCACACAGAATGCTGCCATGAGTAAGAGAGAGCCAGTGAGTCTCATGGTGCAGTGGATTCTTCCTCTGCTTCCAAGATCCATTGTGTCACTGAAATATAAGAAAATCAAGAGAAGCTGAAAAATGTCTCACTCTTAGAGGCGGGAATAAAGTCCTGGTACTTCACATGATATACAAGGCACTCAGATATCATTTCTCTGCTCCGCCTTAAAGATTTGTGTATGCTTTTTGCATGTATATAAATGCCAGAGGAGTTGCAATGCTCTGTGCAGCAGAAGCATGTGTAAAACCTTTTTAATAATCCTCAAATCTGTATGATATGCTGTCTTATCTGGAAGTTCTTAATATTGACTTTTTTTGCCATTTTTGCTTTACAGATCCCTAATATTTTTCAGTAAAAATCCACTCCTTTTTACATCATTTAAGCCTTTAGGCAGTCTTGCTTTTCTCAAAATTTTATGAGCCTGTTAAAATAGTCTTCAGAATCACAAGGATCAATGGACAGCAGGTGGAAATTTTGTTTTGAAAATGTGTTTTAGTGGTTCTAATTAATTCAGGTTGCGAATTCATGCATTGCCCGGGAGTAGTTTAAGTGCTAAAATGAAGAACAGTCCTGAAAAGAGGGTTTACAGCAAAGCCATCACATAGCAGCTGCATTGTACAGCATATACACGTGCATATAGAAACATGGAACAGGTCAGGTTGCAAGGGACTTTTAGGGATCTCTAGTCCAACCCTTCTGTCATTGGCAGGGGCATCTTCAACCACATCAGATTGCCCAGAGTCCTGTCCAACTTGACCTTGACTGTTTTTAGGGATGCAGCATCTTCCATTTCCCAGAACAGCCTGTTCCAGTGTCTCACCACCCTTGTTGTAAAAGATTTTTTCTTTATATTTAACCTAAATTGATCCTCCTTCGGTCTGAAACCATCACCCTTTGTCCTCTTGCAACAGGCCCTGCTAAAAAGCCTGTCCCCATCTTTCTTACAGGACCTCTTTAGTTACTGGAAGGCTGCAACGAGGTCTTCCTGGAGCCTGCTCTTCTCCAGGCTGAACAGCCCCAACTTTCTCAGCCTTTCCTTATAGGAGAGCTGCTTCATCCCCTCATCATTTTCATGGCCCTTCTCTGGACTTGCTGTAACAGGTCCATGTCTTTCCTGTGCTGAGATGTATTTATATATATATATGTATATATAGTACAGATGTGTGTTGCAGATCACTAAGAATTATCTGCTAAAACTGTGAAATTTGGTAACTAGTATCTATAATGGATGGGTAGAAATTCTGAGAATGATAACCTTTTGTGGACAGAAAGGCCCAGTTATGTCCCTCGGATTTCGTTTCAAGTACCTACTACTCTGTTGCATTTTCTAACATGCTTCTAGCATTTCTCATATTCAACAAGCTTGAGGGGTTGTTTTTAGTGTAACCCGTGGCATATGGAGAACTTCCCATTTATGGAAATCAGTTACATCTGAGATTGGCATTTAGGACAAAATTCTGTTTAATGTATGTGCTGATCTGCTGAGTATTCATGCTTGTACATTTTCGGTTTGGTTGTTGGGGGTGGGGAAGATACTTCTCTTAATGAGCTAGATAAGCAACTGGCTTTTTGTGTAGAAAGTCTCTTCCATGAGCGACCCTGAGGAAGTATTCCTTTGCTATGTGAAGAAAAGTGCCAAAGGCAGGATATGGTTGTGCAGAGGGATTGTACATGAAAGGTGGCCCAGCCACAGCCTGTGTGCAAGACGAGGGAAGAGTAGTCTGCTTTGTGGAACCTATTTCATTGTAGAGCTGAAGGACTCTTCAGAGATTTCGGTCCTAGCATTGATATTCTTGCCTAGCCCCCTGTCTGGCTACCTGGTCAGGTTCTGGAAGCATTTTTGAAGTATTCAGACTTTACTCCCCAGCTCCTAACAGTCACTTTTTAGCTCGAGTTGGGGTCTTGTGAGAAAAGCTGGCTTGAGAGCCCTGGACCCAAATATTGCATTTAAGGAACAAAAGAGGGACAGCTTGCTCTTCCCACACTGCTCTGCTTGGTGGATGTCACTTGCGACAGTGGTGGTAGAAATAGGGCTGTCCTCCTGCTGCTCCCAAGATCCCCAAGAAACATCATTCTTCTGTACCCTACTCCGCAAGGCAGGCTTTGATTGCTTTCTCAGAAGCAAGCAAAAAACATCCTGTGAGTCACTACTTCATTCTTGTTTGTGCATCGGAGCCCTTCCACTGGGCGCAGACACCTATGTATACATGCCATGCATTATGCACATGTATCTGTTTACTAAGAGTTTTTCAAGGGACATAATTAACTTTATCAAGTTTCTGGTTTTCAAAGCAATTTAGCAGTCTTAGATATGACCATGAGGGTGAGGAGACAGACATGGGGCAGTGGGTGGGGAGCCCCAACAACAACAGATTGTTCAAACAAAGGAATAATACTAAAAGAGTCTAATAATACTAAATAATAATACTAAAATCCTTTAAATGATGGTTCTGTGACTTTGACAGAGCCCATCTCATTTGTGCAGGTTAAAAACTGGACTGGTTGCTTTGCATTTTCTGCTTCTCAGCATCTATTCTAAACTTTATAAGTTACAAAACTGTCGAAGACAAGCGTTCTGGATTTGTCAAAACAAAGGGATAGCCCTGGGCAGAGAGCTGGTAGGGCATTAATATGAGAATTGGTGCCCTTGAAAGTATGATGTGCATGGCATTAGTAAGGGCCAGTAGCAAAGGCCGTTAGTCCTTCTAGTCTGGTCAAACTCAGGCAGCATTGTGCTGTTAGTCTTCCACAAGGTTCATGATTGTATTTTTTAGATAGTTGAGAGCTGAAGGGGACGCCCAGGACACGCCAGATTTCATTAATCTCTTACCTGTGCATGTGGTGAATGCTTCCATGCAATTCCTCCCCTACACCCTCCGATCTTTAGGTCTTTCTGTCCGTACATTGAAGTTTGTGTGTGTGTGTGTGAGTGCTGTTTACACTTTCTGGTTCTGACTTTTCCCACCTTATCCCCCTTATCCCTGCTTCTCCTTGCAGTTTAGTCTCCTGCTCCACTCCCCGTCATGGATAATGCCTTACAACAATAATTAAGAAGTCAATCAGTTAATTTATTATTATCACTTCACTTGGAGCTCTCACTCACGGACAGTCCCTCGGCCATGCGGCTGCCGCAGCCGGTCCCGGGCCGGGTGCCCGCTGCCCGCAGCATCCCCGGGCGGTCCCGCGCGGCTCCCGGGGCTCCGGGCAGCGCCCGACTCCGCTCCCGCCCCCCGCTCCCGTCCGGTCCCGTCCCGCTCCGCTCCGCCCCGGCGCCGCCCGCAGCTCTCAGCGCTTACCTCGGCGCTCCGGCCAGGGCAGGACTCTCCGAGCCCGCTGCTGCCGCCGCGCTCCTTAAGAAGCCGGAGCGGCAGCCCCGCTTAGTTTTTACGTCAGGGCTCGGGAGCAGCCCCCACCCCCTGGGCCCGGCCGCTGCCCCCGGGCACCCGGAGCTCCCTCCTTCTCTGTGCGGAGCTGCCCTTGCTGCAAGCCTGCTCCGCTTCTCTGCCCCGCCTGTCCTGCTCTGCTCGCGGACCCCGGCCCTCCCGGGGCAGCCTGGTGGCCGTGCTGCCTCTGGCCGAGGGGAAGGGGTGCGCAGCGGGCTGGAAGAGTAACAGACTTGGCAAAGCTGCGGCCCTCCCCGTGCCCCCTCTCTTACCAGCTCCGCGCCGGCAGGGCAGGAGGGGAGCAGTAGAAAGCAAGTCCGACCTTGCAGCTCAAGTTGTCCAGAGCTAGCTCAGACCTCAGGCACCTTGCTTTATGTGCTTGGCTGTTGCAGATCCCTCTAGCCCAGAGCAGGAGTCTGTGTGGCACGACTAGAGCTATTTACTGGCTAGGGCTCAGTCCACATGCAGCAGGTCCACCTCTCTTGGAATTTGGAGCACAGACCCAGAGAAGAGCCACAGAAGAGCTCCAGTAAAGGCATTAGTTGAAGCAGTTGGGCTGAGCTGCTCACTGCAGTGCAATTTACACAACTTGTCCTAAAGAGCTACCTTGGAGGGCTGTTCATTCTCCAACGGGGNAAATAATGTGGTGTACTGTTGTTGCATTTTCTCTCTGTGAGGTTCTTGGCTGGATTGTGACCTCTGTGTATTGGAGAAATGGGCTAAGCTAGTAGAGAAGTGAAAGGAACCCATTGATGCAAAGGCTGTCTCCTGTTATATCCAGCACGGAGAGAAAAGCCTGTGCACAACTCTGCAAGTGACAACTCTGCCTGTGCTCACTGTGCCTGCTGCGACTCCCTTGCATACAGAAAACATACAACTCAAAGAGCTGGGACTCCGTGACCATGCTGATAACCAGGGTTGGACAGAACTTGCTTAACACTAGCTATTTGAAGCCATAGGGAGGGGACACCACTCTTTTTTCCTAACTCTGTAGTTTATAGGCCAAATCATGTAGCGCCATCTGAAGCCAGTGCAGCTGGACCAGTCCATACCAGCTGGGCAGCAGCCTATTTGTTTTTCCAAGACTTTCACTAGCAGCTCCCTTTTACCTTTGCACGTGGAACAATAATCCCTTCTCCAGGAAGCAACTGTGCTTCAGTAGCATGAGGCTTATCGTAGTTGAAGTCAGTGGGGCCACACTGGTTCACCTCAGCTGGAAAGTTGGCTTGAGTCACTGATTTCTCTGATGTTCATCAATACCTTTATAGTTTGCATTGTTTCTGTGTATCCAGTCTGTGTAAATGGAGAAGCAACTTCCTTTCCGAACCCTTGATCTTGCAACGTGCCTATGACAATAAGCACTGCTTTTCTCTTCTCCTGGTGCTTTATCTCCTCAATAAGCAATCCCTGTGAAAGTGTGTTTTGTGTGACTAATGCTACTGTTTAACAAAAGCGTAAGGAACTTTTTGGGGATGAGAGAACATTGGCTAGAACTCTTGTAAATAGCTATACTGTAGGAGTTTGGCCAATTTGCAAATGTTCCATTTATTTAGCTAGAAGTGTGAGTTTGGGAATGGCAGGAATAGTGGTCACCAACTGCTGAAACAGACTTCAGGATGAGCTGAAGAGTGTAACACCTTGCAAGGGGCCCTTGCAACACGGTGGGGGAAGCCTCTCATATGTAGGATCTCCAACATTTCTTCTCTGTGCTGTTGAATACAGGCTATTCCAGCAGACTTCCTTCTCCTGGGTTCTAGGGCTGAAATGATCCTTAAGGACCAGCTTTTGGTTTTATGGGTTTCTTTTTAAAGTCTGCTCTGTAGCTGATTCTGGACCCAAATGCGATCTGGAGCCCCCTTGGCAAGTGAGTAGCCAGCGTGCTTCTCCTTGCCTTTGTATTTGGGGGGTGAACAGGCAAAGGAGAGCAGGAAAGTGTGGAGGTAAGACCTGGGTGTTGTGATGGAACCTGAAGGCTGGGTGGTTCCTGAGTAGAAAAGGCTCTGGGTCTGCTTGTGTTCGTGGCTGGCCTGGCTGCGGGGGCCAGAGCAGAGCAGGATTAAAATGCCGCAGAAGTGGTTTTTGCTGCTGTTTCTGTATCTGTGGTGCGTCGCTCTGAGGACTCTGCCCCATGCTGTTAAGGGTGGAGCCAAATGGAAAGGAAATGATAAAATGTTTCTTGTGAGTTGATAAATTTCTGTCAACCTGCAACCTTTGTGGATTCATTGTTAAGAAGTGAGTTTGAGTCCCCTTCTGGGGCGCACTTTATCTGGTTTTGGATCAAGAACAGCATTGGTTTCATTCTACTCAGAATCCTGGCAGACCCAAGGGTACTGAACCAGGTGCTCTCACAGAAATGAGAGTTGCTGCTCAAGGGAAATACTGCTACAGATAAAATAGTTGGCTCCACAAATACTTCCTGGGCCTCCTACACTCTGCTTCCTCTGAACCAGAGCACTTAAATTCTATTTCTGGGGAAGAGGTTTTTGATAATTAGATTGATCACCTCAGCCTCCTAGTGGAGAAGAAACATACCAGTATTGGCCATCTCATTCAGTTCCACATGCTCCCTCAGTAAAGCTTTCTGTGCCCTTCTTAAGCTGTCAATAATCTTTCTTTCATTGCAGTGCATGATCTATTCCTCTGGCAGCCACTGTTCATATCTTCTATGGGTCTCCATATCTTAAGAATTTAATTCACATGAGCTGTAGGTCATATCCAGTCATTTGCTGAAGGATATTTTTATCAAGAAAAGTTTATTATTTACTCATAGATGAGATAGAGGTTTCAGATCATGTAACACTACAGAAAGGATGCTATTTCTACCAGAAAAAAATATAAAAATAAAATAAATCAAGAGGTAAAATGATCAGGACAAGGAATAAGGGATAAGTAAGAAAAGTAGGAGGCCATTTCACTGGTATTTGCATTTTGAATAGAGCAAAGGTGTAAATAACTATATACAGAGTTGCTTCCTTCCTGCATTTGCTTCCAGTAAACCTTCTGATGTGGTTTAAAATGAACATTTAAGTTAATAGGCAGTAGCTCAAGGTTGCTTGAGCCAAGTAAGCATTTACACATAAAAAAAGAGATTCAGCACTGAGACTGAGAGACAGCAATGTGTGATGGGATGCACAGATTGGCTGTTACTTCCATAAGCAGCCACACCTGAATGCAGTGTTAAGCTTTTTAAAATGTCCCACATGATGAAAAGTACCTGGTTTAGGCTTACCAAAAAAAAAAAAAAAAGCTTTACAGACATATTCTTAGCTGAAAGTTTGCATTTTGCTGAATTAGGTTCCAAATTATTCCAGCCTTCTGTGAAATGTGGCTAAGTGACAGCAAAGGCAAAACTTGTGATTCTCAGAGTGGGGGGGGAAACCCAAAGGTCTGTTAGCTTTATATTCATGGTGCCCGGCAGAGGCTTGATTTTTCTTCAAAATCCATATAAGCAGAGTGTGGAATCCTACTCCCATTTTTAACTTTTCCAATTCTCTTTTAAGCAGGAGATTAAACTGTCCTTAAAATTGGCTCCCTGACAAATATACCTAAGAGCTTCTTGGAAATGAAATGAAATACTTGATCTAAGGTCTGCAGCTATATTATATTTATTTTTAAAATTATATGTAGAGGGCTTTGAGTATCTAAACCTGTTTTTTTAAACTTTTGATGTCATGTTGTCTTTTTTTTTGGTGGATCGAATCTGCACTCTCAAAGTGTTTGATGACCCCACACTGCTCTGAACAACCCTCTAGGTCTATTCTCTGTTGAAATGGCCAGCAGAAAATTCACTGGATGTGATGTAACACTTAAGCAGTTCTAACCAGTGGAAAGACGTAGTTACTTAAACACACAGCTCTTCAGTGCTGTACACTATTGCTGATGACCCGAAACATTTCTGTGGAGCTGGCAGACAAGACATGGCATAGGCAGGAGACCAGGGTATTTCTGTGCCAGCAGCTGGAGCCCTGTGGACACGCTGGCACGTCTCTGGCCTGTGCTGAGAAGTGGTCTTCTGCTAGAAAGTTTGAGGAACTTCAGCTCACTATTAGAATAGATTTGTCTTTAATAATGTGTTCCTCTCTCTCCACGCCTACCAGCTGTTGTACGTGAGCAGCTCTGTCTCCAGGGCCGTATTTGGAGTGTTTCCCCAAGAGTAAATTCAGGTGACATGTCAGAAGCGTGAACTGGCTTCATTGTTGAAGCCACTTATTTAAATTAATTTGTGGAAGAGGTAACACTTCTTCTGGCAAATGTATTTAACAGAAGCTTTGAAAAGACATGTGGAGCAGGTATTTTTACAAGTGCAAGCTAAGCAATGTCGGTTAGAAGATTAATATATATTTTTGAAAACATAATTTGGTGAAATGTGACAGTATAAATGCAAATGACCTTTGTAAAGGATGTGGCCACATTTCTCTCTAGACTAAAACATTCCAAGAAAATAAGAAGGAACCCCAAACTGATTAATATAGTACATTAGAAGTTAATTGTTCACGTCTTTTGGGCAAGTTTTCTCACACTAACCATTCAGCTAGACAGCTTTTGATTAATTTTAGTGGCATCCTGGATATTTATAGCCAGATAGCTAGACAATTATTAGTTTTTGAATTAAGGGATTTGTTGCCATTTGGGTGCTGGACTGATATCAACATGTTCCAGCATAAAGTCATTGATTCTTCCTAATTCAGCCCTCCTGCTTCCTCATGTTCTCACAAAGGAGAAACTCTTCTCACCTTCAGCTCTCCAGGCAGACAGGAGAGTCACCCTGGGAATGTCACAGTTAAAAGAGCAGTTCAGTGAAACATGTTTTCATAAAACTGCCACTAACATCTAGGAAAACAAAACTGTTATGGGATCAGTTTCTCCCAGGGAGTTACAGCCAGATCTTCCAGGGAAGAAAAGCACTTTCATAGTGCATTCTTTCCTGAAGCTGAGCGGGATTGCAGTGTGAAGTCTCCTACCTTTTCCTGCTCTGAGGGTGTTTCTTTCTCGCAGCTCTTGGGAGAAAAGGGTGTTTGAGCACGCTTGCCTCGGGGCAGCTCCTGGGCCATGCCAGTGGGCCACCAAGGAGGGCTGCCAGCCCTGCCACTGTCACACTCACCCACAGCACAGACACTCTCCTGGCAGCCAGGACCCCACACTGGGAGCCCGCACATTGCCACCCGAAGCTGTTTGGGGAAAACAGTCTTCACGAAGAAATTGGAGGGGATGGGGACAGCAGATTATTTAGAGGCAAGAAATAGGTCACAGGACATTCTGGAGAGTAATGAGGATGGATATTCTGTCTTGTGTGAAAGGGAATTGTGGCATCTTTGACTCCCCTTGGTTGCCTGCTCATTCTCAGACTGTTTGCTGGACTATCTGCTTTGCTCTGTGTTCTGCTACTAGTTCCTTGGCACTTATAAAGTACTTGCAACTCTTCAAACCACAGATATGAAGCCTTATAAGTACACTACTGCTGTTGTCAGAGGAGAAAGTTGGGGTTCTTTTAATGTGCAAGATCTGTCATGAATAATTTATTGACAGAGAAATCTGCCTTCTTGAATGATTCTCCTGAGTGAAGTAGTACAAACTCTGTCTTTAGAATACTTAGATGAGACAAAACCCATATATTATCAGTAAGGAACTGTGTGATAGAGGCAGATAGAACATTGGGGTTTTTTTAAAAAATTGAGTATATATTTTATTTATTTTTAATAGGTCGGGCCACTCAGCCTTTGAAACTCCCATTTTTATTTCACAAATGTACCCTTTGAAACCTATTCTCAAAGGGGATGCTACAAAGGTGATACTAGAGTGGATTTCTATATTGTAAATTTATCTTCAATTTGGAGATTCTGAAAAGATATAGTTTGATTTAACAAGGTCCTTTCTTTCCTATCCTCTTACTGATTAAGCACAGCTAAAAAGCTGCATATTTCATGAAGATTATAATTTTTTTGAATACCTGGGATGAGGGGGTTGTCTCAAACTTATCAGCCAACCAACTCTACCTAAAACGAGTGCTCTTTGGCCAAAGTGCTAAAGGTCACCTTTGAGTACAACAGTTCCTGTCCTAGAGATCTTGTGTTTGAAGTGAAAATGCCCAGCCAAATTGGAGGAAGGAAAACTGAAGCAAAAATGTAATGGGACCGGAATCTTTTGCCTACCTGCCCAGCCTGCTGATCCAACAGCACACAGACAGGATTCTGTAATGTAAGGGAATTGTTTCTTTCTGCAAATGAGGCAATTTTCAGTTTTGTGTTCAGGACCTCTTCATTACATAAAGTAGAATTTAAAATCTTTAATTTCCTGAAGCTTTTCAGTGAATGCTGGAGGGCACTAGAATAGTTCAGTTTCTTGGAAGTGCTTTCTCATTGCACAAAAATCCTGGTCAAGCATTCATTGTCTGCAACCTATGTTATTGTTAACAATATCTATAAGAGTAACTTCGTAATGGAGCAAGTCTTGAAATAGCAATACAGAGTTCAAATGTGCCTGAAAGGAAATAGAGGAGAAGTGACTGACTCCAAAGGAAACAGGCTTGCTTGTGCACTTTGCATCCATCTTATTTCATTGTTGTGCCACCCTTAAAGTGGGGCGTGTTGACAAGGGAAAAGGTCTGGGGAGGAAATGGATGGTCAGAATATGTCAAATGCTGACATAAATATATGAATGGAGTATGGAGGTTTAGACTGTGGTCCTTGTACTTACTTTTTAAAGTAACTTGAACCTTCTCTTTGAAAGCACAGATTGAGACTGCTTAACAAAACTGTGAGCACTGCTACTGAAGTTCTGTACAGTTATTCTCTAATTATACAGTTATTAGTGTGTTTTGGAGCAAACCAGACTGCTGTAAATCATGTTTTGGGAAGAGGTCCTTGTTAGGGAGATAAACATCTGTTTACATAAGCTGAAGAGAGGAGTGGAAGCCTCTTTGTGTGACTGCACTAAGGCTGAAAGTCAGGCTTTGCTATGACAGGTGGAACTTCAGGTGTTCCCAACACTGCTGCCACACAGCTCGGCCCACTGACCAGTGGAAAACAGGGGTGTGTTGTGCCAGGAGGGTCTGGGCACTTCCCTCAGCTTGACAGCACAACGTGCCATTCAGCACAACTCCCATCCCCTTTGTGCAAGGGGCTTTAGGACATTGTCAAAGCTACAGGCTCACAGGAAAATCAGTTGGTGCTGCTGGTGCCATTTTCTTCTGTAACCCTCGGGTACAGAAACTTCCACCTCAGCTGGTCTGCAGCTCAGTAGCCAGCTGGGAGAGGAAGGGAGGGGTTGTTTCTCTAAGCAAATAAGTCTGCTGTCACAAGTACTGTGAATTACTTGGTTGTGCTGAAGTTCCAAAAGACATCCAGGTGCCCCATCACCTGGATCAGACACTAGGGACAGATCTGTTGAGTTTTCTGCAATACTAAATACTCCTTCCTTGGAACAGTAAAGCTTTTATGTACTGATTAGGTGTGTTTCACTGTGCTGTGAATCCACAGCATCCTGAGTGATATGCATGTTGAGGAATCCCCTTAACGTGTACAGAGTAGATAATTAAAACCTCAACAGTCTGAAGACCCAATCTATGAAAAACTGTCCTGAATTAATAAGGTCAGTGCTTATTCAAATTTATATCTTGGATATAAAGTGTGAGGGCAACATGCATAAGGATATTGATTCTTGTTTCCATTATGTGCAAAAAACTTTCAAAGGAGTCAAGTGGGGAAACTGGGAGCTGTCAGTTGTTAGCCTATGCTTCCTGCAATTTATATGGAAGTAAGTTTAGCACAGCTGTCATGAAGTTACCATTTAAAAATTTCTCTTAGGGCTTATGCAAATAGCACTAGGTTTGAGGTATTTAGACATGTTTCATTCTTGAGAACAAACTGATGACCATCTCAGCTGGAGATAAGAAACCAGTCAAAAGTACTTTGCTTGTGTCGTTTTTTGGCTGGACACTGTCTGGGTTAGACTGCAGAGAAGGCATGTCAGGTGTGGGGACACTTCCTTTCTGCACAAGAGGCAAAACAGATGTTATAACCCACAGCATGTTACCAGTGTGTAATGTAAGGAGTGCATCATGCTCATGGCTTTGTCACCAGTTAAAATACAGCTTTAATAACCAGCCCTTCTCTCTCAACTTCTCTGTGTGTAGTGCAGATGCAAACATTGCTTCACAGTCTCCAAAGCAAGTTCAAAGCCTTAAATAGTCAGGCTGATGGCTGAGGAAATCTGTGAATGTATGATATACAGTGGTGGAGTGTTGTGCTTATGAAGTCTGACAACTGCACTTGGACCGTGTAGAACGCGTTTAAGTTCCTCCATACTTTGAGTTACCAGCTTTGATGGGGAAATTCTTATACTGGCTCAGAAAGTGCCATGCTAAAGCATGGCCTGTTACAGTGTTAGTGGCAAAGATGAGAGCTGTCCCATGACTTATGACAAAACCAAGGTTTTTTAGAAGAAAATTTTAATAAGAAGAAATCAACTGACACTTGATTATGGTTTTTCTACAAATTAGAGCATTCAGAATTACACTGCCCTCAGCAGTTTGTGGCTGGTGATGCTGATCTGATGTGAAGTCCTTGTACTTATCTAGGGGTTGTATCCCCTCTTGAGTTACATGTTCCCACTAAATAACTAACTTATTCCACAAACCTACAAAAATGTGTTTGCTGAGTTGTGAACAATATATCACTGAACTGAATTATAGTACGTGCAGCTTTAAGATAATGTTTTTATGACCTTTTGCTTTCAGTTGTACTGGTTTGAGCGCCTCTACTACTAAAATTCTTAGTTACTTTTTTTATTTAAGCTTTCCACGGGCACTTAAACAGCCTCTGTGATGTTACTGATGGATGATTCATGTTAAATTAACTTTTCAGCTCTCATGGGTAGGAATATATAGGAAGTGCATTTAGAACAAAAGAGGTGGTTTTGGGTTTGTACAACGGGGCTTGGTGTTGTGTTGGTTCGTTCACAATAGTAAGTGCCCCAGCAAGATCACTCTTCAGTGTTTTGTGCTGGAATTGTGAAAGTTTTCAAAAGCAATTCTAAGATTTTTTTCTTGTAAAATCAAAAGCAGGTATGCATCTGTCTCTATATTGCTTTTCTAGTCATATGCTGCAAAAGACTTAACTCCTATTTTAAGGAATGACTGTCTATTCTAATTATAGCCAAAATGTTCCATGTTTATATTGAGTTTATAGATAAATCCTCTATTCAAATGACAGGAAATAGAAGTGGATAATAGTGGATCCATTAATGAGAGTGTTCCCTCACTCTATAGCTCTAAATAAGAAATACGCTTCCATACAGAACCTTGGGAGATACTAATACAAAAGTGTATTTTGTTTCCCTGCCGGGAGCTGGAGAAAGCAAAACAATAGCAGTAGTTATCTGGTAACTGTGACATGCATGCATTTAATTTTCCCAGGCTGGCTTCACTACAGTTAGTCTGGCAAAAAAAGATAAGGGAAATCGGGTTTCATTCAGTATTCCATTAAAGTGATGGCCATAGTATCTGGTTGTTATGATGTAATTATTTAAAGAATACTTTGAGGGTCTCATTTTGGACTTCTTATAATTATATAATTCAGATTTTTGAGCTGGAAAAGGCTTTCCTCAACTAACAAAAGCCTCCAGGTCTCACTGAACTCAGTGTAGCCAGCAACTGGGACTGAAGCAGGCCCAGCCCATCCTGGGTGCTGAGGCGCTGGTTCCATGCACGGCGGAAAGGCTGCGTGCAATGTCCTCCCACAGACAGAGCCTCACTGTGAGATTTGACACAGTTTGAGATCTTTGATAAAAGAAAACTCCATTCAATTTCCACTACTACAAAGGTGATGATTCCTTGAACACAGAAATTAAATTAAACTGAGACAATAAATAAGAAAAAAAAAATTGAAAATTAAAAACTACTCCATTCCATGTTCATGACTTTTTTAATACTCATCTTGCTAAGATGCAGAACAAGGACTATTGAATTTCCATTCATTAGCAGCCAACAGGATATGAATGAGTATTAACTTCAAACAAAAACTTGATTTATAACAACATCAAGTTGTGCACTTAAAAAAATAATTACAAATCATTTTTAAAAGGAAGAGTAACAGTGGAAGCAGTAATGAATATAAAACATGACTGATTAGGCTTAAAACATAACTTCAAGTATTGTATGGCATTTCCTCAGACATTTGTCTCATCTGTTTGTGCAATACCCATCTTTGCATAGTAAAGAAAAATTGGTTAGACCCCAGCCTTAAGTAGTCTGTTTGTTGAACATGCACCTATACAGCTGTTAATTTGCCTGGCAGACTTCTCTTGTAGGAGTATCAGATCAAATCAGTGCGATCATGCAGCAGACTGGAATGAGCTATACAGTTACCACAGTTTCTTGTCCAGCTGAATAGGTAAATAATGGAGCAAATGTAGAGAGGATGAAATGGAGGCAGAGTCAACCTGGTCTTCTTTTGGTGAATCTTTGTGATGAACAAGTTACTGCTAAATGGATATGCACTTCCCAAAGCACAGTGAGGGGGATGTACAAAATCAACACCTACCAAAACCCAGTTTTTAACTGTCTACCACCACAGGAAGCACTTCAGCCTGTACCTACTCTGAGCTGTGTTGTCACTTGTGTACACACAGGGCAGAAAGTGTGTTCTTCCCATACACACAATGGCTGAGGACTGGAGCAGAAATTCAGTCAAGAAATTGTAATTCCTATGAAACTGCTGGTGTAAATAAAAAAGTTACTCCAGCACTGAACATATATACATAGTAGTTGGGGACCACTGTGGTCTGATTTAAAACATCACATCACACACTAACAATGTTGTTTGTGAAATGCTTCTCCAAGGTTTATTACACAGGTAGTTTATGTATATCCAGTTGACTTTACTTATTATAATTTTTGATACCACTGGTGTTTCTGTTGTGGGTTATGCTTGCTTTAGAAGCAGAACCTGAAAAAAGTTAGCCATTGTGTTCCCAATCAAAGCATTTTTAGAGAACCATAACACAGTTGCATGTATTTTTGGTTTGTCATCAGAGAAATGTCACTAATTTGATTCTGCTTAAAGCCAAGCAGGAATTTTTCAGAATAAGGTTTATAATGTCTATTAAGGTCAACTACCTGTGTGCAGCACCTTTAACTTATAATGTAGTAAGTGTAAATGTGATTATGTTAAAGCTGATTGAAAATATTTAATAATAACTGTGAATCAAAACCAGTATATTGAGACTTTGAATTGAACATTATCATAATAAGAAAAATAACTGAAATGAGGTTTTCTAACTCACAGGAAAATGTCTGCAGCATTTTCTTAATGTTTTGGCTCTTAAAGCTAACTTGGGAAATGGATTTCCTCTGAACAAAAATGCAGGAAGTAGAGTAACTGGGCTTCTGTTACTAAACTACAACTTTTAAATTAGATCCAAAATTACAAAAGTCTTAATTTCTGATTATGAGAGGCAGCAGTTAAATTTTCAGTTACTTCACTTACCAAATGATTTAAGTTTTAAGTCAAGCTTAAAAGGACCGGCCAGACTGTCCAGCTTTGTACTTTAAACTAGATGTCTTCACACACCCTTCTCAAGGCAGCTGCAGCCAGGTGAGCCTGGTTCCTAGGGACACAGGACTGCTGCCCAGGACTACTCTGCAGAAACCTGTGTTTGTACAGAAGGTGTCTCTAAAAGTAATGACAGAACACCTGAAATTACATGGGATTTTGTACTTATTGTGATGGTAGCTGGCTATCAGTAGCCAAGGGTCAAAGTATTAATCTCGCATTAAACTTTGAAAAGTGACATGCATTAAAGAGATACAGGGAGTGAGTTAAAAAGGTCAGTCACCTTTGCAAGCTGCTTCAAGTGGATGGGCAGAAGGCAAGAGAAGAATAACTCATTCCAAGCTTTAACATTTTTTGAGTATTTTAAGGCTTATTTAAGTTTTTATTTTACAGGATCCAGGCAGGAAAAAAAGTAGCTATTCTTAAAAGAAAAAAAAGAGCTTGGCACTTCTGTGATTAGTTTGAGAGTGTGTTACTTATACTATATCATGGAAAAGTCTGTATAACAGCCAAAAAAAGTAATTCAGACTTATAGTCAATACATAGATATGCATTTATACATTTTAATTGTTTTTGGTTTCAAGCATACAAACTTTAGATCACATCTGCTTGGTGTCAGAACTCCCTGCATCTGCATGCTGTTATCTGCCTTTTTTGAGCAAGCCCAGAACATCTGCTGTACAACATGCTACAGAAAAAAAGGGGAGGAAAAAAAAAACCCAAAACCAAACCCAACATCAAAAATAGATTTACATAAAGAATAGAACCTTTTCATATGGAAATTCTTTTCTCTCATATATATATTTATATATAATCTGTGAAAATGATACATCAAAATCTTATTTCCATATTTACACTTTTTCCTTCTTGGAAGAATTCCATCCGTCATTCACTAGCTTCCATACCCAACAGGCTCCTGTCCAAGGTGGACAGCGAGCTCATGGAGCAGGGAACCCTCAAGTCCAGCAGCAGAATGCACTGCATGGCTGGAAAAGCTATTGAAGCCTGGCACCGGCTTCCCAGTGGTTTGTATTTATTGGGCTGCAGATTCTGCTTGGGGTCAGCTTGCTAACTTGGTTGTTTGTATGTGAGCCATGCAGGTTGCCCTTTCAAAATTAGCTCCTCATGCCACTGGAGTTTGATAAGAAAAAGGAAGTCATGCGAACTCAAGTGAAGTTAGAGTGCCAGCAGGCTGGGAAAGAATCTTTTGCGATTCCATTATTTTGGAACAGTTCTCTTATTGCACTTGGTCTGTGTGTCTCCTTCTTGGTTTGAGAAAAGGAAAAAAACACCTGATTTTTGAAGTTTGCTTGTACCACTTGTCAGTTAATGTTAACAAGAGAAAGGTGAATAGAGGAAGTATTTCCAACTTATTCCCAAAAAGGACAGTGCTCTACAAACTCAAATCCCAACATCCCAACTTTGTGTTTATATTACTGTTCTCATGTTCTTCTGTACTGGTTTAGTTCCTGTGTAGCTACTCCAAAGACATCATACCCAAAATCCAGTAGTGCAAGAAGCAGCTTTTTGAACGGCATTTCTTCAGATAGGGCCTTGTTGAGTTGGATCGAACCTTCGTTTTTTGACATTTCTTCCAGGTTGCATCAAAAGGAGATGGAAAGAGAAAAATGCAAGACATTAGTTAGATATAACAGGAACAAAGCCATTGCTAAGGTCATAGTAAAGTAAAAAGCTCACACTGACACAGTTTAACCAGTAACTTTTTGAAGGGGTAATGATTTAAGGAATTTGGTTGCATGCTTTCTATAGCATGGTATCAAGTACTGGTTTTCTTATGCAGTTTAAAGAGCATGCTGGCATAGAGAAATCAATTATTTCTGTAGTACTTCAAGTGGTGCTCTAAATTTGTAGAACCTTTCAGCTCCCAGTAACACAGGTGTGCACTAGGCCAAGAATGCACACGTTTGCCTAAAGAGAATGAGTCACAAGTGCCAGGAATGGCAACACTTCAGCCCACAGAGGCTTTGAGTTCTCAGAGCAAGTGCCCAGCTCTGGCTACACCAGAATGTAGTTTATGTAATCCAGTGTGACAGAAGTGTGTGTGCCTTTGTGAGCTCTTACCACACTATTGACCATGAGTGCTGTGAATCTTAGCAAGGTGCAAAAGACAGCTGAGACATTGCATTCGAAGGAGACTGGACAGCTTTGTCAGCTGTGTGATTAGAACTGAATGTTAACAGTGGGCAGCAAGCTGGTGACATCCAATCTCCTGCGATGTTGATGTCCTATGTCAAACAGCAAGACATCAGGAAGCAACAACAAAAGTTGGGTGCAACCTCCCCAGTATCTGGCTTTATGTGGGGCATCAAGCAAGGGGCTCATGCATTTAGTTTTACCATTGGGCATACACACCACTACCACCACCAAACCAACATGCAAAAAATACAGAACAGGAATTCATATATTCCCTAAAGCTACAGACCAACCCCTGGATTTTCAACCTTCTGCAGCCCTGCTAACCTCTACCACTGCTACAATATTTATAGATATTCTATACATAAGGTTTAACTGGTGGTTTGAGACTAATGCAAAGGCAACTTCTTTTTGAGAGGACTTCCAGAGGCTGGTAATTCTTGGGCACCCTTGATTTTGGTTTTTTCCTTGGATGCCTGTGATTGGATTTGTGCAAGATGAATGCTTAAGACTTGCTAGTTTCTGAAAGAGGATCACTGTATTCATCTTTCAGTCTTTTCCCCTTCACAATTACTGTACTAATGCTCCTTTGGAATGAGGCTGACATTACCTCAGTATCTCAATTCCTCTTCCTCTGAACTACAGGTAAATTTGAGATGAGGAAATTAATTTTTCAGGTCAACTTGCAAAACTGCCACATAGGAAGTATGAACATTATAGGACTTGGTTAAATGTGAGTTAAAGGCTGCTGTGCATCTGCTTGTCCTGCCAGTTTCAATGGGAAAAGGACATGCCTGCTTCTCTTCCCCCCACCTCCTCCTCTTAAATACTGTCTAGCATCCTTGAATTCAAGCACTACTGATAAACAACTAATTAGTCAGTCCCTTTAAATCAACAATGCAGATGAAAAATCCAGGTGACATAACTTGTCCTTCTACTATATGGGAAATACCATATTCCCATTTGCTTGAAGAGGACAAGTCCTTAAAACATCCACTGAGTTACACTGTTACCTGAGCTTATTTTAACTAAAGAAATGGACTTTATAAAGTCTTAGGACATGGTACAGAGGACAGATGATATGCTAGCTTCCCAGTACAATGTAACAAAACACTTTTGACTTTTATTCTATCTGTTCTTTTCTAACCTGATCTCCACTAGTGTAGTGTTCCAGTACAAATCTCAGCATGCATTCTGTGATCTGTCCAAACCATATATTTACTTATTTCCTAGTTTTATTCAGCAGAAATACAGCTTTTGAGGAACAAGATACTGACCAAACCACTGCCTTTCTTCACTTAGGATATTCTGCTAACAATGTTGTATGAAAGAGAAACATGTGAAGAACTAAAATAAGAGCCTGAAATACGGAACATGAGGTACAGTGTCAATAAGGAAACAGTACACACATGCAAAGCTTTAACAAGAGCTGCCACTTCTCTGCTGCCATCGTAGCACTTCAGAGGTGGGCAGGGAGGTGCTACCCTGCAGAAATGGAAATTCTGCTCTGATTCCCTGACCTGCTTTAACAACTTCATCCTGAATTACCAACCATTCTAATACTAAAATGAAGACAATTAGTTGTCTAACTTAAATTGGCAAATCAAACAAGCCTCCCTCTTCCCCAAGAAAATTACAATAAAGGAGAGTAGGTGAGTAGCAGGTTCTGGATGTTTCCACCATTTACAGCTATGAGTTATAGCAGTACAAGGCTCCTTCTGCTATGCTTCAGTTAAATGGTAAGGGGGCAGAAGTGTCCTCTATGGAAGGACACACAGGAGAATGATGCTGCTTCCTAGTCCTTTGTTGGTTTATGTGGGACATCTTAGAACATCAACTTCTTCTTTGCATTTAAAGTTTTAATGCCTCTTTAAATAATGAGGGTCAGCCTTTCTGTCTGTCATCCAACCAGAAAAAGGGTCTCTAACAAAAAGAAAAGTATAGGTGATTCTTAATCAAAAAAGCACGCCATGCTACAGCATATCACTGCCTAACATGTTCATGTTTACGAACAAAAAATATTTCAGAAAAGAAAAACTGGTTTCAAAAAGGGCTAGATGTATTCAAGAAATACCTTGCTGCAATCTGCTGCATTCTTTTTGTGTAACTATCTAACTAGGAATGTGGTCATAGAGTACATTACTTGCAAATGTGTGCCCCTGTGTGTGATCATGTAAGTACAAAGCTTTATTGAAGTATTTTCAGATTTTAGGCAAACCCAGTATTTTAATCACTTCAACTAGCTAATGTTTTCACAGGCATTCCTAAAGCATGGTTTAAATGTTGAAGAAGAGCTTAAATAAATTAACTTTTGCTACAAAACTGATTAAAATTAACAAAATGAGGGACAAAAATAAGTAACTTAAAATAAGACACTGACCTCCCATTCATTCCAGTAGTTTGGGAAAAAAAGTGAGAAAATAGCTCACGTTTGATTCTAGCTGTTGCTTGTGCAGTGATGGCTGGATTTTGGTCCACAATTCATGCTTGATGGAAATGCTAAGGGACCAAAACCTCCTTCCTCAATGAAATTGCCACCAGCATTCCACAGCCTTATCTTGTGGAAATCTTTAGGGTCTAAATGTGACTACACAGACTAGTTCAACCTCAGCATCTCTTATAGCTGGGTAAGTTTTTGGTTCCTCCATTAATCTTCTATTAAAGAAACAGAAAACCCTGCAGCTCTTTAGCTAAGAACAATTGCTAGAAGTAGAATTATGGTTACAATCAATTTTCTAGCTGCCACTTTTGTATTCTGCTATAACAAGCAGCAGCTTTTCATGTGCATTTCCACATCACTTCTACTAGCATTACCTCTTAGCAGTGTTTTGTTACCAAAATTGCTGTTGAAGTCCGTACCAAAAGCATTAATTGACTTACATTACTGCAGTAGCTTAGCAGAAGTGAGTGAATATATGCTAGGGAAAAAAAAGTGTAGGCCCCTGAGCTACTCTAATGGTAAAAATGTCCTTCCTATATTAAACACTGTATACGGAAACCTTGCATGACTTGCTGCACCAAAATGAAGTTCTTACTGCTGTCTAAACACCAACAGCTTTAAAAGTACTATGCAAGGCTCAACTGAGTAAAATCTACTTCTTAACAAGGTTTCCACCCACAGCCTTTAAGCCACCTGAAATGTCTAATGAGAGGCTATATTCTGTAAAATTGTCAGTTAAATTTTTTCTTTCCTATTCTGTCCACACATTAATGTGATTGAAAATTAACCCTAGATTCACTGTTGAAAGTGGAAGTTGTTTGTTGAGCTGTTTCGACTTTGTTTCTCTGAACTTGCATCAAGCCTTCTTTCACACTTCCCCTCCAACCCCCAACCCCCCACCTCAGTTCATGAACAAAGTTTGCTTAGTTGCAGCTTACGTTTGATATGGACTTGACACCACAGTACCGTATGTTCATATGAACATCTGATAACCTGTGAAACAGAAATCACATCTCCCAGTTTGTAAAGCATTAGCTACCTTCTCTCATAGTTGCAGAGACTAAATATAGCACTTGCTTAAAAAATGAAAAATTAAAATCCCTTTATCATCTTCATCTGTCCCTCCAGATCTATCTGAAACCAAGTATCGGGGGTCTACGTGTGCTTTGTGTACAAGCTGAAAAGCCTCTTCTGTTCCCCTCTGGCCCCCAGAAGAAACATGCACTTCAAGCTGTGAGCTAGGCCAGGCCAGTGTATTTGAGGTTCTGCTACAGAATAAACAGTTGTATCTTGCTCTTGTGAGAGTAAGATCTTCAGGAGGAATTTCCAATGCAGATCTCTACAGGGCTAACGAGCTTTTCCCTTTGGGCAAACAAATGACACCAGGGTGCAAAGCTGACCACTTGTGAGAGCAGTTTGAGAGGCATGAAACACAAAGAAGAAATAACCAATTACATCCTATACTGTTTTACACAGGGAGGGATTGTCCTACTCCTCTCTTTTGTGCAAGTTCTCGAGCTCTGTGTCAGCAGGGGCTGCAGTGCTGATGGCAAAGGGCACAGGTGGCCAGGGCATAAGACAGCTTGAACAGACTCAGAGGAAGAACTGACTAATTATTTTATATTTTCATGACATGTATTTTGTTCTCAGCAAACTGCCTTGTGCAATATGAACCTATCATCTAGGGATGCACACTCTGTTTCTGCAAAGTCTATGAATTGCTAAGTAATGGACATACATCTCTTACACTAGAAAACTCACCCAAAAGGGTAAGCTGACTTTTTTTTTCCCAACAGAATCTAGCTTGGTTAATTCTCATGGGCATCCTCCAAACAAGCACTTAGAGAAAAATGAATGTGGCAGCTGCTGAGTCTTTCTGAGAACACCAACAGTGACAGGCAGTGCAACAGGGAGCAATTGCCTTGTACGGGAGAAAGGGCAAAGCCTGATTTGCTTCTTTCAGCAGGCCTGAAAGAGATTTTGAAATATTTTACTTCTATATGCATATTTAATTAAGGCCAGCTGAAACTTTGAAAATATAAGAGTATAAACCAGAAGTAAAACACTTTCAGGTGACCTTTGCAAGTGAATTACAAGATAAATATGACTTTATCACTAGATTCTGCTTTGATAGCTGCATTAATCAATTAGGGAATAATTTTTTTTCTTCTCAACTCTGACATGAAATGTGAATAGAGACCACAGAAAATTTTCTTTGAATTATTATTATTATCATTACTACTACTTATTCTCCTTGAAGAATTATGGCTTAACCTTGATTCATGTTACTGAAAAGAAACTGCAACTTGAAATGCCATAAGAAACCATTTGTACTTAATTACTTCCATGATCTGTAAGGTTATAAACACTGATTGTAAAGGGAGTTTGTTTTTACCAAATACAGCCCATGCATGTGGGCAGACTGGACACTACAAAAAGGGAGAGAATTAAGTACCATTGTACAAGACTATTTGCTGTAACAGTCACAAGCAGAACGACTAATCTGTTAGTCCTCATAGTTACAGAACACATCAAACTAGAATTGGGAAAGAAATACTTTCATCTTTCAGGAAACAGCTCAAGATTTCAAAATGTTCTCTCTAAACCTGAATTTTTTTTTTTTTTTTTTTTTTTTAGATTGTGTATCAATAAAAGAAACAATCTGTAACCACAGACAAGTTAGGTCTGCTATTCCCGAGTCAACTGTGACAACACAGTTGTTCCTGAAAACTACTCTCCTCCTTCCACCACTGACCATTTAACTGACATCTCTCATCATCAAAAATTTGAGCAGCTTGAAAGTACTACTAGATTCAAAGTAAGACATGCATCTTTTGGGGTTTTTTAACCAATGTACTCAGCTTCTGAGAACAATGCTACTGAGTGGAGGTGAAAAAAGACCTTGTTCCTTATGTGTTAGGTGAACTAATGACAATTAAATTAATTCTTTTATTGTTATTCAACTTTGCACCCTCATAACATTTGCTCTTTTCAAATCCATTTCCTCGCTTGTTTACTGCATGTGTAATTTCTTTTCTTGTTTAAAGCAGTTTGTTAGAGTTTGGGGGGTTAACTTGGAACTCTTGTAGCAGGAACTCAAAACTTAGTGATGTAAGCAAGAAATAGAAATGCCAGAGCCACCGAAGAGAAGACATGCGGCATTGCTTACTTAAAGCCCCATCCTGTCCCCCCAAGGACAATAGCTGCTACCAGGATGGCACCAGCGATGGAGCCTATTATAAGATTAGTGGCACTAGGACCTGTGATAAAGGATTAGGGTAAGACAGACATAAGAACCAACGACTTCATTCACATTATGTGAAGCATCTGAAGGGTAGTCAAACAATTCAGGGAATACAGACAGCACACAAGGTGATGCCTCTAGACAGTCTCAACAAGCCCAACTTAACTTACTTTTCTTTAACAAAATGAATGAACAAAGCTGTTGGTCTCTGCATTGTGCTATGCTGACTTCTACCATAGATAAAAGCCTAGTATTACACAGTGAATTCCATTGTAACTTACTCCATTATCTGCTGCATGAACCGTCAGCTGAGGACACTAAGATATTAGTGAATAATTCCTTAACTTAGACGGAAAAGTATGAATGCTATATATTCTAAGACTACAGAAAATGAGAAAGAAATAAAAAATCAAAAAGCCCTGTCTTGAAAGTGTAGATATTTTAATTTGAGCTGAGAGCATCTAGCACCACTTACTCATCAGAGTCCAGACTCCCTACAGTTACATCAATGCTAAATTTACAATTGTTTGACAAAAGCAAAGGGTTATATAATAGGGAATGAAAGTTGAAATAAAAGTTTATTTCCACTAAGCTTTCCAAACATCAAAGCATCTCTTCATCATCCTCAAGAAGCTACTGAACAACAAAGTGGGGAAGGGTGGAGCAGAAAAAAAGAGCAACAAAAAGAAGCAGCACAAAATATGTTCGTGCAATTTTCTGAAGAGGGCAAGAGAACACCGAAATAAGATAATAATTGACCTTTAAGTGCTCTGTTTACAGATCAGTGGAAAACTGACAATAGGCTTGAGTAACATTTGCTCTGTACAAAAACTTCCTACTGCAGTCTTTGATGTAAAACGTTGCATCTACACTCAAGGCACAACGCAAGCAACTCAACAGTTCTTCTGCAGCATATCACACACTCTTTGTTTAAACATTTACATATTCAGGAATAGCCTTCAAAAACAGTTCTAACCTCCTATCCCACTCTCCCCAAACCAACACTTCTACACAGCAATTGAAATTTCCTAATTAATTATTCTGAAACTGAGTTTGGAAAACTGTCACACAGCTAACGTAAGGAAGAGAGAGGAGCAGCCAGAGAGCAGCAAAGAAGGAGCAAGGGCAGCTGCACCAACTGAAAGTTTTAAGCTGTTAGGTCAGTATCACAAAACCTCCTGCCTAGCCCCACACACTACAATAAGCACTTGCCCTAAGTTTTAAAATTTACTGCAGCCACCTAACTTTATTGCATCCACTCTATGTTTCTCACATCAGTGCTTTTGGAGATTCTGATTAGCTAAAAGAAAACAAAGTTTTAAAAATTGCTTCCTGCAGTTCCTACACAAAGAGTATTCAGGAATACGAATAAAATACTTGGACTGAAAAAAAATATAGTGAGCTTTACAGATGAACAGGGCACAAATTTGACAACAAAAATCAAAAGGTAATTTTGCACAATTTGGAAGAATGTATTATTTGGACTTACCTTTAAGTCACACCTGGCTCAAATTAACAGGCATGAGCATGGTGGAGGGTAAGTGCCATCCTGCAGGCATTGTGGTTCCAATTAAGGCTTGCTTGCAACAGCAGCCTAATGAGCTACCATATCTGACTGAGATCTACAGTTTACTCTGGATTTCATCAAATAATCTCACAGAACAAAAGACTGAAAACACAGCAAGTGATTTATCTGTAATAAATTTCAGAAGCCTTGAAAAATTCTAAAGCCAATTTCTTTCTAGGCATATAGAATGCCATCTTCTCACAAAAGAGGTACAATGATTAATTGATAGTAACACAGTCATAAATTCGATAAAGATGTGCCAAATCACCACTTTTTACATCCCTCTTCTCACTATGTTACCTGGTTGTTAAATGCCCAGGGATGTGTATGCATTTCATAGTGCACATCTAATCACCAAACGGCAGTTTATTCTTTCAATAAAGAAGATCAGTATTGGTTTTATTTACTATAAATATTAAATAATTCAACCAATTTAAACAGAAGAGGGTAATATACAAAACAATTAGGTTCAGTTAATAGAAAAATATAAATATAAAAAACCCAAGCTGGTAGAACAGGTAATGTGACTAAACAACAACCACTTATTTATGAGACTGGAATACTCCAACTGTTGAATCCCAGTTTCAAAACACAGATCTAAGAGGATCACTGATAAGTCATTTTAAGACAGACTGGGCACATAATAGTACTTAAAATGAGATTACTTTTATGTGTTATACTTTACTGTAAGGATCTATGCCTTATGTTTTATTAAGCATTACCAAATAAATTGTATCATTAATAAACCAGAATTTTGCTACTAGTAAAGTGACATTTATGAAGAAAGATAAAAACCCGTATGTTTCAGCTCAATAAGGCTCTCTAGTCACTGAACTCAGATGCTTCATAAACCAGAAGTAAGAGGAAGGTTTTAATGCCCACCACACTGTGGGATCATTCTCCATCCAGACTATCACAAGAGGCCACACTTTGGTACATTTGCTCTTTTCACCACACTACTGCTATAACCTGCAGACACAGATTTATCAGGGGGAAACTCCTGCAGATAACTGCCTGCCACTCCACCTTTTCTTGCAAGGACACTGCTCTGGCATGGCTATCGTACCATCCCTGGCCATCTTTGAGGACCCTGATACAAATCCTACTGAAGGTGTTAAAGCAGAACACACCTGTAACTTCAGTAGACTTTAGACTATTCCCTAAATCTTCATCATCATCAAATAGATTCTACAAGAACTAATAAACACCATTTGAAACTCTGCCAGTACTAGAAAAGGCAAGTTTTACTGCAGACTGTCCTGCAGGTAACAACATCTCTGGTGATCTGAGATCTTTTCTTGCCAGTCACTTTGCCAGCCAAATCCTCCGGTTTAAGTTATCAAAGCTAAGTATCCATTTTGGCATGAAATCTGGAAAAAAACTACTGCACCATTTTGTCCCCCATGATTCCTGAAATAAGTTCATAAAGCATTAAGTAATTAAAGTTATTTCAGCACTTTGAACAAACATTTAAAATTTGCAAATGAAGTGGTGAGGAAGGAGGAAGAAGAACAGGTCCTGGCATCAGGTTGTGATGATCACATCCTCCCCCTGCAGCCACGCATGGTAAGGGCCAGCAGGGCCTGAAGGGCATTAGGAACAGAGAGGGAATTTGCATTCCCTGCGTGCTTTCTATAAACCAACAAAAAGTAGCAGTAGCTTGCCTTGAACATACGTTTGTATCTGAAGAAACCAGAGGACAGAGAAATATTGATGGGATGCAGAAAAAAAGAATTAATAGAAACAAAAAGAATGAGTCAGGCAGTGAGTGATAAAAGCAGAGGAGAGATGAAGAAAAGCTGGCATTGGTATAGAAGGATACAGGAGCAAGAACAAATGGTCAGGGACACTGGTCAGAGCTGAGTAGCTTGAGACAGCAGGTAAGGGAAGAGACAAACAGAAGGGAACAAGGCAGAATGTAAGCAAAAGGCAAGTGGTCCTCAACCTGTAGGTAAATTTTCTGCTCCAGAATCTGTCCCCCAAACCTCTACAACTTCCACAGTTTTTAGCAAACAGTTGTCAAAGCTACCAGTAAAACACAGATCTGATATTTCTCAAGGAAATGACCTATTGCCTTCTTCCTTCTATTTATTTTCTAATAATTGTCCTCTGTGAACACAAAGATCTCTACTCTACTGAGAATCTTGGATCAGTTTTGTGTATGGATGGGTTCCTAGGGCTGCAGAGTCATACACACAAAGTGCTGCCTCACTGGACTAGAACTGTGTGTGAATGCCTCTGCACTCAGCCTGACTGCCAATCTCAGACTGTCCCCCTTCAGAGAGGTGCCACTGTCACGGGACAGGTGTCATATACGGTACCAGAAACACAGAGAAGTTGGAAATCTCAGAGCAGCAAAATAGCAGTCATTTCATCCTTAGTTTGCACACTGAATGCAGAATGAAGACAGCTCTTACATGGGCCTTTTTATGTGTGTGTATATATATACATGAACAGAAATTTACATAAATCATAGCCGTTGTTAAAACTGAGGTACTGGGATAACACTTAGGATTACCATTTCCTAGAACTATGAAAAGACAATAAAAATTGCTTATACATATTCTTTATACATGAATACTATACTCCAGCACTGTGCTATCCCTGAGGTAAAAGAATCCTAGCAACAGAACCTTCAGAAGCTTTCCTGTAAGACTACCTGTCTGTATGAGTATCATCAGCTTTCATCTGCCTAGCTTGATTATTAGACTGAAAGCCCGGCAGGTAATGAAACAGTCCATATTACTCAGTCTATTTTGCAAAATAATCACAAAATTCCATTTTTTTTTCTCCTTTTCTTTTCTTTTTTTTTTTTTTTTTTTGGAATTTGGTATAATGGAAACATTTAGACATTTAATTTTATGGTGACAATGTAAAAATTCACAAACTTATTGTTTTATGCCCCACATTATCCCAGACAGGAGAAGGTTCAACACTGCATGAGCAAACCACACGACACAGACACAGTCAAATCACACGACAAATACGGTCACCACAGGACAAAGCTAGGGGGCAACACAGAGGGCTCAGGTGCATACGGTTACCTCACACACTAAGGCACCAGACAGAGAACTCGAACTAAGAAAAGTGCTTACTCTATTCCCCACCCTGTGCCTCCAAAAATCACCCCCAAGGCCAGAATGGTCCCTGCCACTGCACCTATTAGCCTGTTAGCAGCCATGCTCACTGTGCGGAGGGAAAAGGGAAGAATTTTTCAGGAATCATCACATATATGTCTGAAATGAGAACACGAAATAATTCCTCAAAGGAATACTTTATGATATAATCCACTGTTGGATAAACAAGTCAAATCTCCTCACAAACCTTTGTTTACCAAATAATGTAGCTATTAAAATTCTGAAATGAGCTATATTTGGTTTTCTTTGAATGCTTGCAAGTATTTCAATGAGAAGTTTTCCTGTAAATTCCTTTCAGCTTGTGATTCTATTATTTACTTTAAAAGGGAACATCCTCAACCTACTGCTTATTTAAAACAGCCAATATGTAAATAAATTGCCAGTAAGAAAACTTTTCTTTTTGATCACCAGAAACTTACTGTATCCATAGTATAATTAAGAAAATGAAAACTGTTTGGAAACAATTCAACCTCAGGAAAAAACAAAAACCCCCCAAACATTCAAATTCATTCCTTTACTAATTACTAATATTTTTCTTTGTTACTGCATTTATCAATAGGACTCTCTGTTTATCTACAGGACCTAAAAACAGATAACACCTTTTAAAAGCAAAAACCTACCCTAGAAACATGCTTCAGATAACACCTGAAAATTTTGATATGTTCAGACAGTCTCTCTTAAGACATCAAAGCCTTATTTTTAATTTTTATGGGAACTCTTTTGAGGGAAAAAAGATCTGTACATCTCCTATGTTAGAGATTAAAAGTTTGATAGATTCATTAAGTCACAATAGACCACAAGCAAGCAGCTGAATTCCCTGTCAAATGGGAACTTAGTGACAAAGATTTTATAGACTTCATGTTGAATGAAGTGTTTTAAAATATTTGGGTAATTTTTTCCTGTTTCATAAATATACACACACAAACACACATACACACACACTTGAGACATAAGTTCTGTATTCAAATAAACAAACACTACTCCACTGGTCAAATAAAAGGCCTAATTCTGCAAATTAAATTGCAAAGAAGAATCTTGTGTGTACATGGAGTCCCACTGATTTCAAAGCTACTAACCCACGCTCTAAAGTAATTCAAAGTTTCTGCAGTAACCGAAAACTAACAGCAAGAACTCTTTGTCTTCCCCAAACTGCTAAATGCTGTGTACATCTGCTAGTACAGGATACAGTAGGTTGCTGAGTTTAGAGCAATTCAAGAGTAATGTATTAATAGCAACATAATTAAGGACCATGAATTTTTTTATCCTGAGATAAGAGAATGGAGCCAAAAAGCAATTGATGGATGATGGAAAAGTCTGAAAAGTGCAGCAGAATAGCAGTCAATTGTCAATTACCACAACAATATGTAAACAAATAGCAATACTTCCTAATGATACATGTTCTAATTGTAGCAAGAAAAATGCTTGGATTTTTGGTGTGAAAATCTTAAACCTGATAAATTTTCATATCATGAGTGTTTCACTTCATTCAAACTTATGGCTAAGGAAAGCCAAGTATTTTCATTTCTGTCTTAGACTTGTAAACTGGCATATGACATAGGGAGTAATAAGGGATAAAGACTTAATGGAAGCTACTCTTGAGAGTGTTGGGTCATTACAACAAAGAAAGCTACTATTGTACTCTTCTGAAATCTTCTCACAAAGGAACTCCTCTATAAGCACACAGAAAGGGATCATACTAGCTCTGTTAGTGCTCAGTCTCCTAAATTCATTTCTAGGTGATTCAACATCAGTACTGTAACACCGTAAGAAAAAGAATCCATCTTTTGATCATTGAACCACCTTGAGCAAAAGCGTAGTTTGCCATTTTGCAGAAGATTCCATTGAAAAATGCAGTCTAAACTTTGCCTGCACCTGCTGGCAGAAATCCATGCACATACTATTCATTTAAGGCTTTTTCCTCGAATATTTCAAAGTCGATGTATAAATTTTCACAAAGGTGTTCCCATTCTGAACTAGATGAGTTAATCTGATTTACAGTAATTTACCAAAGATAAGTGTAGCTTCTGTGTTGCCCTTCCTATAGACCTTTTCACAGAAGAGGGAATCATTTTCTTGCCTACCAGATTTGGAAATGAACAAAGTAAAATTCATGTGCTCTCAGTGTCCCAGCTGTAAATCCTGCTCTTCTCATCCACACACACAAAGAACTGAACAGCTCTGTAGTGTTGGTCTCCATAATTTTTTTTTAAACCTCTCTAAGCAGCATTCCACAGGAAGGTTTTTAGAGGAAATGGAATGATAAGGGCTTTGTAAGGCAGGGTACAAACCAGGCAGCTCTACACTGAACAGCGTTGGGATTGGGAGCCCAGGAAGCGCCTGTACAGATTCCCTAGTACAAATCTGGACTGGTCTAGAGAGCCTCCTTCACAACAGGAACTTGTTTCAAGATGATCTCTTCAACAGCTCTTGGCAAAGGTCTACTGGAACCATTCTGCTAAGGGGTAACAGAAAAAGGCACACCAGACAGATGTAGAGCAATTCTAGAGGGACATACCAAAATCCTGTCCTTCCCTGAGACCTTGAATCTTTTACAGTAATCAATTAGAGGCTGAGTCCTCAGGACCACATTTTTAAACAATTCATATATTTTTTCCATCTGCCTTGCAAATGGGGCAGAAGAACCTGGAACTGGGGACTTTGTCTGTAAATGCATAACACTGGATGAATATAGTCTGATGTTGAACAGTGCCCTGATGACAGGAAAGACATTTAAAAAAAAACTGGACAGCACAAGTCCAAAGATATCCAAAGATATTCTTTGGCAGAGAAGTCAGAGAAACTCAGATACTTTCCTTCCTGTCTGAAAAAACTTTTGGACTATCTCCTCAATACCTCCTCTTTGTATTTATACTTCATGTGTAATTGAAATATGTACTAAGTACATAAGAACAAGCAACAATGATTGTGAGAGTAATTTAAGTTCTCAAAAAATCTTAATTTCTTTTTTCTTTCATTGCAATATGATTTCAAGGAATCTGATTTTACCAGGGACATTCCACTTTTCCCTTTTTTATGCCACAACTCTCTGAATTAGCTGAGAGCAACTAAGAAAACTGAAAATCTCTAGTAAAATATAAAAAATCAATTATCATATAAATAATAAGAGCTACACTAAGTCAGATTTCAATCACGACGAAAATGATCATAAAAAAATAGAGAATCTGGGACGAAGGAAAAAACATTACCTGTTGAAATCTTCCCCAAATTTATGTTAGAAAAGTAAGAGTTTTATCCATTCTCAAGGTAGAAAAACCTACTTCCTCTACATGAAGCAGAATTTTACTGTCTGGGTCTAAACACAGCTGTACAACAGTATTTGCTTTTCATATGCTAATTCTGCTACCATGTATCAACAGAAAAACATCATAAATACTTAAAGAACGTCAAAACTGAAACAAAACACAAACCCTTGGGTCCTTCATCCTTCTTGCCACCAGTATCCCTGACAGGATCATCAATGCTGCAGTCTGTCCCAGCCCAGGAGAAATTACAAATGCAAGTGGCTTCATTACTACAAACCTGGAAAGAAAATAAGTGACAGCAGTTAGTTTTTAACTACATTAACTACATGGTATAAAACTTACCTATTTCTATATTGTAACAATAGCATGGAGTGGTTTGGAATGACAGAACACACCTGGAAGTTTGCTTTAACCCTCCTAATACTCTCACATGCTAGGAGAAGCAGAACTGGTTCTATCATCACTGGCACTACACACCTGCACAGGCTGTGAAAAATACCAACAATTTAGCTAGACTAGTGAGATCTTCACCAGCCAACTATCCGGACTTTGAGCCTGGATCCCCAGAAGGGAAACAAACTCGATATATTTTCATTGGCTTTGTCGGCATTTTTCCTAAGCAGCAATGAGGAATGCTTGTCTGGCTTCTAAAAGAGAGGGAACAGTTCTTCCCTCTTCCCTAAATTTATGTTTACTTGAATGACCTCTAAAGAAGGACTTAGCACTCTAAAATTGGCAGTATATTTATTAGATACAGAAAAACCTATCCAATAAACAAAACCTAAAACATCAAATCAATAGTAAGAGTTAATAGCTATAAATCTTCCATATGAAAAACATCATGGAATGGTGTTGCTGGAAGAGGTTACTGTGGAAAAAAGCATGACACAAGAAACAGGCATAAAGAATGAAGTTTTGATTATAGAACTAGAAATGAAGTCAATCATTAGACAAGCACCTAATAATGTCCAAAAGAACATAATGTGAAAAAAACCCAGAAAACAACCTACCCACAAATGATTCTAAGTACCACATGTGATTTTTTAAATTCAACTTTTATCATGGTCTGCTTTTAAGAAGCACTCACTGGAGAATCTGACCTAACAAGTAGAAGATAAATACATCTTCCGGCAGGTTTGATCAACTGAAATACCCTTTTAAAATTAGGAATTGTAACAAACCAAAACAAAACAGGTAAGATAGTTCACTCACCCTTCATGTCACTCTTGAGAAGTACCAAGATGATTTCTAGTGATTTTTTATGATTTCTAATCTCCTAGATACTTTACTTTCCAATTTTAAAATTTTTCTTCTTGATTTCAAACCTAACCTTCTACTTTGAAACACTCAATTTCATATTCAAGTACAGACAACAAGAAGAAATAACCCTTCTTGTATGAAGTCTAGCCCTTTAGGCAAGGATTTGTCTCACTGAAACCCACAGTGGAAAGGTTTTATTGGTATTTAGAACAGCGAATCTGTTCATCAAAACAGACCTAACATCTTAGACAAATGAACTTATGGGTAGAATAACAGAAGATAATGCGTCTGCATGTAAAATGATACACTTTGGATCTGTTCAAGAACTGTCTGGAACTGTTCAAGAACTCCCTCTCTCTCTGCTGAGGACCCACAGTTTGGAATTTTAATTATTTAAGCCATGGGCTATGTATCTATGAACATAAGACCAACTTTACAAAGGTGTTAGTGTGCAGGAAGAAGTTTAACTGAAGATGGCAAGTAGCTTGAAATATGGACAGTACATTACAGAAGTCCTTACAATAACTCATGTCCAAGGTCTTTCTTGCTAGTAACAAACCCAACTCTTTGGATATAATTGCAGAACCAATTTGACAACTTTCCTTTCTAGAATCCTTTTTATGCATCACAAAATGGCAGTCTTCCCCTGAATCAAACATTTGTGGTTTCAGACCAAAAGGTCTTAGGAAGACTTTCAGGTGTTAGGATCAGGAAGAGCAGAGAGAGCTGCAGAAGCTGAGCTGCTCACTGCCAGTGAGACTCACCCCATGACCAGAACAGACTTTTCCATTGGAACCAATGGGACAGCTGCTTATGTTCAAGGACTGAATTGGCAGGCACTTTTTGTCCAGACACATCATCTGAGGTCCACATGGAGCTCCATCCTCCACATAACCTAAATCCGTATCATCATCTAAAAGAACATGAGCACCACTAGGAGAAATAAGTTTTAAGATAGTATTAGTATTATGACTGGAGTCTTTTGAAAATATTAAAAGCATGTCAGCGTAGACACTAAAAGCCCCACACCTTTCTTTCATTTAAGCATTCAGACAGACTGAACAAAACTATAGAGTTTTTCTGTCCGTCCACAGCAATGACAATGTGTTCCAGTTGACAAAATAAAAAGAAGTGTAGATAAGGACTTAGATACTCAAGAAGGGCACCTTAGGCTTTGGGGTTTTTTAAGTCTCTGACAGACCATGCTTTTTTCTTTTTTTCCCCAAATGCTGTGAAATGCTATTGCTAGAAAAAAGTACTAAAAAACTAACTTCCCATGTGATTTAAATAAAAACACTAGTGTGGAATAATGGAAGAATTAAGAATCACTGTTCACTCAGGACCCAACTATGTAAGAGGGTGTTCTTAGTGTGACAGCAATGTTGCCAATGTCTTTAAAACACAACTCCAGTGTTGTGCAGAGACCCAGACTGAAACTCATTCACCTGTCCTTTAACTGAACTGTAGCTGAACATCTTATCCTGCCACAACTCTGCAGTTTCCTCCCTCTCAGCCTTCACTTCACTACAGCTGTTTCTTTGAGTATTTAATACTCAAAATCATTATATTTAAAATATGGGTCTTTGGCAATCACAGACTTTCTCCACCCTCAGAAAAACATAATGCTGAGCATTAAGCTCTGACTGTGAAGTTCTGCTATTGGAGGGATCAAGCAGAAGATTCAGGAGGATAACCCACATTTCACCCTCTTTAAATGTGGAATATTAGGCTTTTTATAGTTTGGAGGTTTTTTTAATCAAAAGAAATACCACTCTGAATAATGATTTTGCTGCAATTACCTAAAATTCACAGAATCTTACATTTATGTCTCTCTTAATTCAATTAGGTTTCACAGAGATAAATCATGTTGGAATACTGCATTATCTCTTACCTGCAGTCCACTATGCGTCCTTGATGATAAAAAGAATTTGGGATAATTTCTCCTTGAACTTGACCAACTCGTGGAACTCTAGTAAGATTAGTACAGAGCAAAAAGCCACAGAAAACATCACTGGAAAATGAAAACATAAATCAAAGTATTACTGGAATAATATGAGGTAAACTTACAAAAAAGAAAGTCTGGCAATGGTGCTGCTGATCACGGTAATATATTACCATAAGCCACATGAAATACTTTCAGAGTGCAAGCCTGGAAATAAAGTATTATTTTATTTAAATGACAAGAGGCAGAAACAAGTCATCGTTCATTCCAATGCACCAGTGAATGCTCAGATGAACACAGAATGTATCTGTGCTCTAAGAACAATGCAGTACAAGTAAGAGGAGCCAAATTGTACAAAGCTTTGTCACGTTAGGCTGAATTGCTTTTCCCTCTCTCTGGCAGCTGACACACCATATGTGAATGTCAAGTTTGAAATTTTAATTGAGTTTGATTTCCCTTGCAGGACAACAGAACCATAATAACAATTGTTAGTGTGCATTTGTGTGTGCCAAAATGTTGGTAAAGAATCTGCTTTTTAAAATGTTATTTTATATCTGCATATATTTAAATATATTTTATATAAGATAGACAAGATATGCTTTATATCTTCAATTGAAGGGTATCAGCTAATACTGATTGTCCTAAGTTACAGAAGCTGCTGGATGAATGCTGGAAATTGACTTGGTTAAAACTGAAAAAAATTTAAATAGCCCTTCAGCCAGATCATTGTCCTGCATCCCTCTACCAATGAAGAAAAGCTTTTAAAGAAATGAGGGGTTTAACATACCCATGAGAACACACTATCCTCATCTAAATATAAAAAAATCCATTAAACAACTCCTTTCCCTATGATCCTATCTGAAAACTAATAATAAAAAAAGCCACTATACAAGCATCAAATACTCAAAGAAGGAAAACGCTATTCCAAATCTGAAATTTGTATGTACATAGTTAAAAATTACAAAACAGAAGTAAATCCGGAGAAATTGATGTCTATCCACTAATGATGGTTAACTTGAAAAGTAAATTTAATCAAATATTCATCTAGTAATGATCACATGGAAATGAATCAGGCCTTTTCTCTATAGCATCCAAATGTCTAATGGTCCACTCTGATCAAAATAAAGGTTGGAACGAACTTGAAACAGCATAATCTGGTGTCAATCCTAGAGCAAATGAACAGAGCGCGTGTATTTGCAGCCTAACGTATCCCTGCCAAGGCTGAAGTGTTTCTATGTCATGAGCTGTCTTGTCCCTCAGCTCCCCTGAAATAACTGAAGTCACAGTATACTCTTCTGAAAATCTAGAATTCTTTATAAGTGTATTTCTGAGTCACTCATAGATTTGTCAGAGTGGAACTCTTCCAAGATGCAAACCTTGTGAGGGAAAGAAGATTCAAACTAACGCAAAACAAACTGCTGAAACGTGCACGAAAAGGTAGAAAAAGTAGACAATATTAAACCATTACCAATTCATTTCAATTACAAATAATCTCCACCAAACTGAACTTACTGTTTGCTGCACTGGATCCATCGGTCTCCATCCTTTCCACAGTTTCCCTTTGTTGTGCCTTCTGTATTAAGCTTTTCATAACAAAATTTGTCAGATCCTGAAGACTCTGTTGATGAAGTAAAAAGAAACATGCTTTCCACTGGCAACATGGCAGTTTTGAAACCTGCAGAATTTATTGCAGCAGTTCTCTGGAATTTTTTTAATACAAAACATCAATCTAAACACATGTGTATGTGCACAGATGGTATTTTCCAGTGACTACAAGGGAGAACAGGATAAACTGAATTATCTACTGGTATGTTGAAAATTTGCTCTGAACTTCTAAAAGTCACCTCCACAGCATCTGTATTGTATTCTGCATATGAAATTTATCTGTGATCCAATTTTGTTCACTTCATAACAGTTGCACATAGATTGAATCTAGTTGTTTTTCACTGCAATTTTTCCTGATCTGCATTTCAGAAGATTTTATATAGGAAGTTTATGATAAGCATATGTTCTGACATCAACTCAATGCTGATTTTATTCTATTTTTCAGATGTTCATAGTAAACCAAACTTGAACAGCCAAAGTGTAATTTCTACTTATTTTTAGGAGTAAAATTCTGAACTAATAGGTTTTAAACCCATAATTATTTACTGATGAGCTCATTTGTTTTTTCTAAAAATGAATTTAAAAAAAAGAAGAGAGAAAAGCACAACCATTATATAGAGGAAGATAAAATAAGACAGAGTGGCCTCAGTGGCAGTTATGATTAGACAAAATGCACAAGAACACACTAAATGCCACAGCACAGGACATCCCGGTAGTTCTACTCTGCTGAATTGTCTCAAAGTCATTACACAGAACATTCAGCCCCTCTCTGCTGCAAGCAAAGCCCATTGCAATTGCAGTTCTGTTTTACTCAACACCTCTGGACTTAAATCCATACTGTGCATATTTAAGATGACACCAATGTACTAATTTTCCTGACTTGAAGGATAGTATAAGAGGAAGAGGCAAGGTGGAGCAGCTTTAGCATGAACCACTGATGGGATAATGGAACAGATGACTGTCATTAAAAAACCCCAAAACATCTGTTTTTGAATTATACCAAAAAATCCTCAACCCCCTCCCCACAGTAGCGTTTGCTACCCTACCCAGATCTGCAGCCACATAATGCCAGAGCTATCTCACTGAGATCTCACCACTCTCAGATTCAGAATTCCACCTGGCAACCAACCCAGGCTCCCACTGAAGTTTACTCACTCTACTGATCAGAAAACTTTAACTTAGAGTGACAAGAACAAAAAATAAAAATACTAAAAATACAAAGCAAGGCCAGGAATGAACTAGAAACAAAATACATTTAAGGTAGTTAAACTCAACCTACTAGATCCCCAGATATATTTGCACTGATTATCTCTTGTCTTGCATTCACCATTATAGCAACGACCCTAAACAAAAAACAACATGTTAGCAATGAGAACTGAAAACAACTCCATCTCCTTCCCCTCCTGCAACAAATGTCTCATTTTCACTCTTCACATGCATGTTGGGATGTATAATAGATTCCATGAATTTGGGTAGATGAAGTACACATTTTGGCCCAGATTCCCAAAGCCAATTTATGTCCAATACACACTGACATTTAAGCAGTTGCTTTATACCCTCACATAGTTGTAAAGAACTTATTAACATGGAGTGTAATAAAATATCTACATATAAAATGTAGAGATACCAAGTGGATTTCATTCAAAGCAGAAATTATTGCTATTCACAGAGTGCATAAAGCACAAGCAACATTGATGTCTAAAGGATAAAATTTATGAAGAAATATGGAATACAGGATTTTAAAAATCAACGCCAAAACAAAACAAGAATGTGTATTTGGTTTATTTCTATTTGCTGACGTGCAGGGATTTTAAAACATTGCATACCTGATTAGAATCACAGGCATACCCATCTTGTTTATGAAGATTTGGTGGACACTGAAAAAAATTAAGTATCTTTTTTGTCATGTGTACTGTAATAATACATCAGAGTATCACATAAAAAAATTATTGCTTTTAAGACAATTGCACAACATATAAAGGGGGTTGAAAACATAATTAGTGCAATAATCTTTATAGTTACAAAAAGAAATACAAGGTTCAAGTCTAACTTCCTGCATGTTCCAAGTAGAAATTAAGGAGGTGGGGCAAAATGAAAACCAATGTGCTCAGTAAGAGGATATATGGTAGCTAATACTGAGGTCATGTTCACAGCACTGCCATCACACGCATTTCAGTTCCACTACAACACTGAGCGAGCACCCGCTCACAGCCTGCCTGTCTATCGTCTACAGAGCTTCAGGGGGTTTAATGATGTTAACTGTTATGTTCTCTTGGCACTGGAAAGTCTTTGGTACAAACAAGTCACTAGAACCAGAAGCCTCAGACTACCCAAGTAAGGACTTACTTTAAACCATTTTTAAGGTTTTTCCTCATCCAAAAGGGACCTGAGAAAATTTGGAAGGGGTGTGCTGCTGCACTGGACTGTGTTAGCCAATACTCTGAGGGCAGCTTGAGAGAGGCCTTCTCCCTCTCATTAAGAATGCTTCATCTACAGAGCAAAAGATCTACAATAAAATATTGGCAATAGCTACTTGTCTATGTGTTGATGTCTCAGATTATAAAATTAAAGGAATCTTGTTAATTTATTGGCATTTATAATTATAGCCAATGCCCAAAGAGATTGTGATCTGTCCTGAATCTCATTTCTTCAAAGCTAAGAACTTGATGCAGTAGATGACTGCATCAGTTATGAAGTTCTTATATAAACCTGAAGTTCTTATATAAATAGAATAAATATATAAACATTCAGTATTGAAAAAGAGTATATATCACCTAAAGCATTAAAGTTGCTGTGAAAATGGAAAATGTACAGAATGTTGACTATTTAAAAGAACTCAGATTAAAACAACATTTCATTTGCTGTTTATTCCTATATTTTTGAGTATATTAGCCAAATGTTTTCAGGACAAATGCATAAGATCCACAACTTTTAAAATTCTCATACATGTGCACACTCTTAGAAAACATAACACACTTTATACAAGTCTTACAAGGAGCAATTGAGGGATCTGGGGCTGTTCAGCCTGGAGAAGAGGAGGCTCAGGGGGGACCTTCTCATCCTCTACAACTCCCTGAAAGGAGGTTGTAGAGATGTAGAGGTCGGCCTCTTCTGCTCAGGTGGCAAATGACAGGATGAGATGAAATGGCCTTAAGTTGTGCTGGGGAGGTTTAGGCTGGATATTAGGAAAAACTTCTTCACCAAAAGGGTTGTCCAGCTTTGGAACAGGCTGTCCAGAGACATGGTAAAATCACCACCCCTGGAGGTATTTAAAAGACATTTAGATGTGGCATTTAGGGACATGGTTTAGTGGTGGAGTTGGCAGTGCTGGGTTAATGGCTGCGCTCAATCTAAAAGGTCTTTTCCAACCTAAATGATTCTATGTTTCTATACTCCATTAGTTGTAATTTTCTACAGTTATACTTTAAGCTATTTTACTTCATAAAATCTTAGTGTTATTACCTTTGAATACATTCACATTTGCCGTGTATTCTTATTATTAAAGTTATAGACCAGGCAAAGAGTAAAGAAGGATACTTGGCACAAATATTATACACAAAACCCCAAGAGTTATAAAAACCAAGTAAACCTAGAGAAGTCATCTTTTGAGTCCATTTAGATCATTGTTTTCATGAGTTTACAATAGTTTATACTCCATTATTACATCGTCATTTTTGGGCATATGACTGTGCATTTTGTTAATACAGTTTTCCTGTTAAATGAATACCAAAAAAAGAGTGCAAACAAACAACAGTGCAAGCAGAGAACGTTTCTGCATACATACCTGTCCAGAATCCCCAGTACAGAACTCTGCAATGTCACACTCATTCACTGCATACCGACAGTCATAACCTCGTGGGAAAAACTAGAAAATGAAAAACATAGCTCAGGACTCAGACTACATCTACCTAAGCTGCTCCTTTTCCTTCTGCCTAAACACACTTTGAACTTTAACAGGCTGCACATGACTGCCATGGACAATTGAAAAGAATAATTGATATATGGCAGCAACACTCACAAGACACGATGTATTACAGCAGGGTCCATCACTACAATGAGCTCCATTGGAAAGAGAGCACTTCTTACAACAGTCTGCATAGCATTCCTGAAGAAAACATTAAGCAAAAAGTTTAGTTTTCCATTTTAAGCAAGTCTTTTTTCTTCACAATCTTTCCAACAACAAACTATTATGTACCAGCAGACAAAAGATTCAGTTTTGCACTGATGATCTGAAATTATCAGCTGGAAGAAGCCTTTGCAATACTCAAATACTAAAGGGAAAACAGTGACATACAATGCTATAGCAACACAGGGATTCACATCTTCTGAAGCCTGTGCCAAATTTATCCTGCTTAGTTCAGTAGTATTCAACGCAGAAAAAAACCCCATCCTAATTACATGTGCAATTATATTTAAATACTAGAACTAGGACTCAAATCAAGAAGGCAGATTTTTGCAAAAACATTATTGGAGTATTCCTACACTAGAGAAGAAGAAAGCAAGAGTTTACTTGTTCTGTCTGAACACAGGCACCAAACTACAAAGTATCAGTAAGGAGTCTCTCACTCTAGACACGCTATCCAGGAGAAGCAAAGGAGTAAGCACTTCTCCAGTGCAACTCAAAAACTGCCGGGAAACAGCTGTGTCTTGTCATTGGTCTAACAGGAACTGTTCCGAGGACACTGTCTTTGCACTCATTGTCATTTGAAAAAATGTTTTAACACAGGTCTTTAATGAAATTGTTCCCAAACAACAAGCAAAACAAATTAATTTCCATTACCTGTCCCCCCTCCCTTACCAATCACTTAATTTATCTTAATATATTTAGTAATAAATACTTGTGGAGTAATATATAACTCTACTTGCCATTCGGAAACCACAATCACATTCTTCTCCTGCTTCTACATATCCATTTCCACACTCGGTGGCTTCAAAGAGCTGAAAGAAAAAAGCCCCCAACTTAAGGTAAGAATAAAACTAGTGTCAAGTGACTGCTGTGTCACACACAGCCCATTTCTGTGAGACTGCACAAATGTCCTGTCCCAGACAATGCACATCCATGCCTCAGCGGTGGAAAGGCAGCGTGGTTTTCAAGTGCTGCTCATCAGAATTTTTCAGACATGAAAGACGTTCAGCTAAATCACAGGAATGCTGGTCCCCTTTAGGAGAATACTGATCTCAGAAAACTATGATAAATAGAGAGACACAACTATAATATTTAAGGGGATGACATTTGAACTTCATTCCTGTTCCATGGACTCCCAATTTTCTGATAATTCCTTCAAGAAGCCAGTCCACAATATCATTCTTGTGATATCTACCCAGGTACTCACACTTCCTCATGCAATGAGCTACTGTCTATTACTGTGCAATGTTTGTAAAAGAAAATAATAAATATAAAGGAATACTGCCGAGAGGAAGTTCTATGTGCCTTATTAGTAAGTTTTACACAACCACATACAGATAGTACTAAACAGCTAATCCTAGAACCAGATACATACAGTACAGATAAATCCTGCAGTTCAGGATGATGCAGACTGGTTTCACATATCATAATTTTGATCAAAAATACTTTTCAGTCTTGTCACAGAAATGATTTTGCAAGAAGCTTGTCTGTTTTCAATATAATTCTGCTTTAAAATCATATAAGAATATTGGGAATCTCCAATTTAATTGGGATATTAGCAGCAGAAACACATTCACTAGAACATAGCTGAAATAAGAAGTTAAAAGTTAACAAGTTAAAATGTGAACAGGTAACTCTAAGGGTGAAAGACGTGAGTAAACCCTTCTGCATGGGCTTAGTGGAAGCAAAGCTGTGGAGAATCATCAAGATATGAAACACAACATATAATACAATACAAATCATATATAAACTTGTAGGAATTCTTCTTTGGTAGTTTTGGTACAGGGGGAATCATAACGCCAATAAAAGAGAAATACAACACTTCATTTTTGTTGTATAAACCACATAGGTCATCAATAGCATCTACAATTTTGGGTGCCAGAAGCAAAATGATACTGAAGAAATATCCATATGTGCTCTTCTTCACTAGCAATGTTGACAGGATTAAAAACCCACAATTTTTCTTTTTTCCCTCCCTCTGTAAGCTCCTGTTTCTACTACACTTTGGTGCACACAGCAAGATCTCTTATTCTGAAACTGATATTCAGTTCTCTACCAAACAAGAAAATTACAGAACACAAGCAGGCACACACAAATTTCCTATGGCAGTCAGGAACCACCTAATGTTCATATACATATCAGAGCATAACTCAGGTTATAATTTAAAAAATGGCATCATGGTGACTGCTTAACAACTCTGTTTTACTTAAGGATTAAACACACAATTTTCTATCTTCCCTCCTGACCTCCAAATAACAGGATTCTAAACATTGTATGATTATTTTTCCCCCCAAAGTACTTCAAAGCTGTGAAACACTGGCACAAAGAATTAACAAAGATAATTCAACCATTTCCCCAGGAGCCTCTTCCCCAAAGTAAATCAGATTTTTATTCTGTACAGAGTCAAACTGAAAACTTCTTCACATTACTTTGCTTGACAACTATCATTAAAAACTGAAGCTGTGTTTTTCTATTTCCCTACTTACTCCTTTGTGTAAGAATTCTTGCATTCTTATACTATAAGCAAAGACTGCTACCCTGGGAAAAGATTCAAAACCACTTGAACAAGCAAAATTTTTTTTAGTTAATTGTGCAAGGTGATGGTCCACCAAAGGGTACAGCACAGTAAACAGAACAGCCTAATAGCCTCATGTGGTATTAAATTCTACAAGGACAGCAGTTTGACACTATGATTAAATAGAATATTAATGCTTTGGATTGCTCTTACTTGGCAAAAAGAGCCACATGGAATATTTTTATACTGCTCAGCTTTAGAGGGATGTCAGGCTAACATTGTCTTAGAAAAAATTATGACCTTGGTAAGTTTTTAGGCAAAAAAAGCAATGGTACAAGGAAACAGCTATGAATTACAGAGTGTGCTAGATGTAATGAAATGAAGTCAACATTGAGAACAACCAAAAGCTACCTACTATCTACATGAAATCAGCTATGGATTTCTATTTCCTAATGTGGCAATTGGCATTCTTTTTAACAACCTCAGACACAAAGGCCAAGAATTGAGTGTAGGTGGAGCATACACTATGACCTCACTTCTGGATTTATTTTGCACTACTTCTAGCTTAATAAGTAGTGCATTTATGCTTGATGTGATATTTATCATTAGTTGAGCATGAAGAATTATGGAAAACATGTTGCATTCCTCTCAGTATTATTTTTACATGCTATGGGAATGAACAGTCAGCTAATTACAACCTCAAGAAAATACTCACATAGATATCAGAATAAATTTGAGAACAGATGTATATCAGTGAAATTATTACATTTTCATTACAATGTGTAGCAGATGTCCTAATTACCAACTTATTTATTACCTTTGTTGGCCTGTTAAAAAGACAGGCACCTCCCCCACGAAGTAAAAATTCTTTGTATTCTGCAATGCTGCATTTGGAGAATTTCCTGGAATGGTATACCCTAAAATGGCAAAGAATTAGGTGAGTAAATGTCTTGAAACACCACCAACTACTGGAAAGGGGCAAAGGGGTCACAACATTTTTTTAATACTGTAAATCCCAGTTTCTTACAACCACTGTGTGCAACAGTAAAACAACTCAGTCTTATTCTCAAACAATAAAATCAGAACAAAAGAAAAATTTTAAAACATTTTGCTTTTTTATATTTCGACTTTATGAATGTACAGTAGATAAAACTGTAGCTTTTAAACTTCTTAATAAGGTAAACCCACATTATCATAGTAGCTGCTATTCACCCTTTCTATTGCATGCATAATCCAGTATCCTCTCAGGCTTGTTTTCAGCACCTACAAGATGCTAGAGCAAGAAGCTTAATACCATCAAGTAGAAGAACAATTTCATCCCATTTTCTTCTGTCATATTTGCTAATCTCATTTCATGTCTCCTTAGTTCTTACACTGGAAGAAAGAGTAACCATTTGTTCATGATGTTACAGACTTCTCTCATATTTCCTCAACTCCATCTTTTTCCCAGACTACTGAAAATGTACTTTATTAGTAATTTCTCACTCAGAAATTACCTGATACATTTATTAGTCATGTTTTGAGATCTGGGAACGAGATCTATTCACACTATTAAAGACTGGGGTAACCATGCCATAAGGAGGTTCTCCTTTCCTAACAGTTCACTGCTACTGAGCTATTTCCCCACTGAATTATTCCATATAGAAAAAATGTCTTCTGACACTGACGGAGTTAAGTGAAAAGGCTTCAAAGTGCAGCTAATTATTCACTCATTTCATTAGTCAGTCCTTTTTCAGCTTCTGCATGACCATCCTCTGCTCCTGGCTTTTGTTAACTGTTAACCTTTTCTACAGAAGAGGCTTATTCCACAGCCTCCTCTGATACTTCCATCCAAGACCAATACTTTGATGAGTTCACCATGTGAAGGAAGCCAGTATCCATTCTGATCAATGCCTTACCTCAGATTCCAGAAGCAAATTTATGGAATTATTTTCTGCTGCATTCACACAGTGGCTGACCATTACGGGTCTACAGGGAAGCCACAAAGTAACTCTACTGAAGAACCAATTTCCAAATATCATATGAAGAAACTAAACTCCTTCTGTCTTATTTGTAACTAATTTTCTCCATGATTTTTGCAATCAAGCTTCCATAGTGAGCAAGATTCTGACAGGGAGTGATTTATAAGACTCAAACCCCTATATTTCAGAAGTTATCCTTTTCTAATCAATTGCTTACAGTATAGAGAAAAGAATCTTTGGCAGTGTGTGAGGGTGGAGGGCAATGAAATTCCTCCCATATAGATGTGCTTCCCCTTCAGACTTCACTGACCATTTATTTAGCTAAGGATTGAGTTCCAACTGTTTCTAGTTTTTCATTTATTAGCGCTAAAACACATGGATAAAACCCAATGCGTAAATATTTCTGTCATAATGTAAACTATGAACTCATCCCAGAGCCCTCAATTACTGATATTTATGACATACCCTGTTTCCTCCATGATGCAACCACCCCAGGATTCAGTGCAGTCACACTCTTCTCAGACAAGACCAAAATACAACAGAAAAGGAGAGAAGTTATAAATATGCTTACAATAAACATAAAGTACTCACTATAAAAATGGAGCTTGACTAATTATACAAAGATCTGATGGTTGCTTGGCTGTACAGACTCTAGCCCCAAAAAGGAAACCAGCCCACTTGAAGACATACTAACATGTCGTACTTTCAGATTACCATATCTGCAGGTTCTTAAGACTCAACACAAAATTCCAGGAAGTATAGAAAGCTAAAAATAGTTGGCAAGGTTCTTCCCTACATGCTCTCAAAACAGACAGCACAAGGCTGTGTGAGGTACACATAATATTGATGATTTTAAATGTCCACATTTCCTCCTCCCTAAAAATACAGAATACCCTAAAAGAGGATTGTTACTGGACAGGCCAGGCTTTTTCCCTTTGGCATAAAATTATTAACAGTAATTATTAACAGTAATATGTGAATCAGCCAATCAAACATTCATTCAAAAAAGTAGTTGAATGAAAATGGATTTACAGTTTACTTACAGCTATAGCATGTAAGTCAACAGTGACCAAATTCATAACATAAAAACAAAACATCAGCACCTTATAGTTGGTAAAACAGAAGCTGCAAACAGCCCATAAAAATTATCTACCAAAGATAGATGTACTGTAGTTACTAGAGGAAATCCAGAGTTTCTCCATGGAAAATATTCACAGATTATTTATATGGTTATTTCTACTCTTTGCAGGTCTTTCATTAATCCTTCTCTATAAAGAGCATCCAAATAAGGACACTAAGCTATCACATCAAAAATCTATCTCTCACTTAAAAAATATTCTGATTTCCAAATTGTATGAACTCTGTTTTACCTGTAACCAAAAACAATGATATAGAAAATATTTTAGCAATTTTCTAGTTTACACAATTCAAAAGCAATGCTTTACAAAACAATATTCCTACGCATGGTTTCCTAATTCACAGTTTTTCAAAGTCATTCCACAAAAAAGTCAACATTATCATTCACTTTTTTAAAGAGGAAACAAAGAAAAGGTAGCCAAACTGCTTACAAAAAGCAAGTGAAAAACCAAGCAATTTTCTTTAGCCCTGAAAAGAGCTTTGCAGCAGCTTTTGTACCAACACTCTACATGTGTTAAGGCCACACTAATCTGGCCTGGTTGTGAGGCAGCAAGGTCGAGCAAATGTCACCCTAGATTAGGTCACAGCTCCTTACCATTCTTCAATTATAAGTCAGGTATTTTTGCATTTTAAGAAGTCAGCGATTGTTCTATTGGATTTACAGATTTCATTATGATAGAAAAGGAGTTCTAAATTAAATTAATGGTATTTTTTACCAATATACCTTTGAATATTGGTTATGAATCTAACGTCTCAACACAGGGCATCAGTGAGGTCATGCAAAATGTCACTAAACTGGTGGCTCTTATTTTGGTGAAGCTGAAATTTTACTACTTATATTTCCAAAAGCAGCAATTCCTGTTCTACAGTTACAGCAATTTTGGCGTTTCTTTCAAACACAATAAAGGAAGTGTTTATGTATTTAGCTCAGGAAGACAAAAGAAGACTCCATGTACATACTCGGTTTCCTGGCAGCTGGCTCCCATTGTATTCCAAGATTCTGAGCAAGACTTTGTGCTAGTTCCTGTGCCATGGGCAAAGGGAGGCCATACTGCATTCCAAGAGGAGCACAATTATAAGATACAAAAACTCATTAGTTATTGCAATGAACATACGCTGGCTCATTCTGGCTTACCACATACCTACTACATAGATAATTCAGTACAGCCAATCGCAATTCCGTGTGCACATAAGGAAAATAAACTCAATAAAGTACATAACAGATAAAATATTTCTCTCCTAATCTCAGGCAATCTCTCCCCACTGGGTAATCTAAAGAAAGAAGTCTATTTGATATATATGTAATACAGTCCTGTAATAGTAGGATTTAACCCATGTAAAAACAGGACAATTTCATTATCAATTTACCACTGCACTGAGGAAAAAAAATAACAATAGCAAAAAAAATCAATACACAGGGACAATTTGTTTTCTAATTTCAATGTTAAAAAATTTCAGGAAGAATTACATGTCATTGGTATCTCAGAAAATCAAGTGTCTTACAGTGACAAGACAAAAAGATATTCACCACTGTGTTTCAAATACTTCTATCTGAGATTTTTGGGTCTAAATTTCTGTCAAATATAATAAAAGCCAGTTTAAGTTCTTTGTAAAAGAACAATGCAGACAGGGGAAATGCTTTCTAAAAAGAAAATCACTCTGAGCAGTAGTTTGATGATGATCAAGAAGGTTAGCTGCGCGAATCCTAACTTTTTAATATATAAGTTATCTTTAAAGCCCTGAATACTGAAACATATAAACTCTTGAGATTATAATGTAGAGATTCTACTTTATTTCACTTTAGTCATGGAAAAAAAATTACCTCATTCACTCCTACTCCTCTGGCCACAGAGCAAACCCCTCCAAAGTAACTTAAGCTGCTCCTTTTGTAATGAAATGTCACATTCCTTACAAACAAATAGAAATGAAGAAAATATAACACATTGACATTGGGCACCAAGAGGTTATTGAAAGACCATACTCTCACACATACTATGAGAGATTGCATGTACATTCAGCTACCTCTGGCATAAAAAGCAATTGCAAGTTTACAAACAGAACACCAACACTGAAAGAGGTGGTTATATGTAAGCTTTGACAAAAATACTATTTTTCTCTTGTAGAGTCAGAATCAGTCTTAACCCACAAACAAAACAAGCACAGAAAGCTTGAGTGCCTGACTCCTAAGACAATACAGTGATAATGTTTCTTTGCAAAGTTAACAATATATTCCAATTTATGATCCGTCAGGAAGGAATTCTGTCCTGAAATGTACCAGTATTGAGAACTTCTAAAATCATTATCTTAATCCAAACTGATTTAAGTTCTAGTTTCAACTCCAAATGAAAAGACTGAGAACTATACCTAAAGGGACAGTAATTTAATGCTGCTCTTTAACCCTGCCTCATTTCATTTATTGTTAATAAGCCCCAAATAACTTAGTTAAGTAATGTAATCTGGAAGATCTAAATTTTTCAATAAAATGCCTATAAATTACTATGAATGATAATTATTTTAACTTCACAGTCATAATAATAAATCTACACAGCCTACAAACAACCTGCAATGATCCTGCATGTTGTACGAATGATCTAATCTTCAAAAATTAATATTTTAGGTTGTTTGTTTTTTTTTTTAATGGCAGGACACTCCATACAGGTATGTATTTATTTTTCAGAACATTCTAACAGCCATCAGAACTTTCCGACTGCAGCTTAACTAAACACTTACAGCCAGAGGCTTTACAACAGACAGCACTGTAGTAAGGGCTGAGCCTGACAGGCACTTCTGGAAATGGCCTAGTTCATCCCTGCCCAGCTCCAAGGAGCACGCCATGTTCCATTGGCTTTGGAAAATCTCCCAGCAAGGGCACTCCACAGCCTCTCTGTGCAGCCTGTCCCAGCATCTGACCACCTTCACAGTGAAAGGGGTTTTTTTCCCTACATTTAAATGGACTTTCCTGTATTTCAGGTTGGATTTGGTACCTTGCACCATGCGAAAGCCTGTTGCTGACAAACTCTTCAGCAGGTGACACAAAACATGTGTGAAAGTCACTAAGAGTGCGTGTCAGCAGCACTGTGCCTGTATTATGAAGAACACAATCAGCATTGTATTGCGATGCCTGTATTAAGGAAAGCTGGAGGAAATTCTTCATCCCCTATTTTTATCTTCTTCTGAAGAAGATGAACTACAGGAGAATCCCATGGAGGACGTGAGTTACTCCATCCTCACAGTATGTCATGCTGCTGGGAGATGGCTTAAGATCTTTATGCTGCACAAGGGAACACACATTTCCTCCTCTTTGCTTACAATGTCATGAAGTAAAATAACCCTTGCTCATGGCTGAAGTCGTGCCTAGTGATGCAAGCGGAATTTCCTCTCAAAATGCATTGTGTCTCAGAACAATTCATTACAGCTCTAAAGGACCTTCCATTAACAAATCATCACTGCAGCTACATGCATGAATAAATCTACTAACTGGAACGCTCTTGTGGCAACACATAATCCTGTCAGCTCTGCCCTCTCCTGATCCTAACTGGAAAAGCAGCATATTACACACCTGATCAGCAAAGCGAAGTGTCCTTAAGGGCTCATCAAAAGACACTTCACATGTGACACTGTCTCCAGTGCAAAGACATTCAAATATCGTTATAGATATAGATACATATATCTCAACATGATCATGGTATATACTACACCTATTAAAAACCGGTGTTAAATATGGATTAAGCTTCCTAAGGCAGGCGGATGTTGACTGATATAGAGAATACCAAGCAGAAAAAGTAAGAAAGAAGAGACATGTAGAGAAAAGCAGAAGACAGGAAATTATATTCTAAGCCATTGCAAGGGTACATACGAGAGCAGGTGCACAGCATCAGCGTGCTGCTTGATGTAGTGCTGCCGGTACTTGGAGAAATCATGGAGCATCTGCAGAGGGTCAGGGTGAATATTAACGCGATCCCTGTCTGTCCAAGTCTCCACAGCAACCAGAACCACCCTGGTGTTCAGCTGTTCCTTGTATATCTGAGGGCAGAGACAGGACAGGCACAGGAGTAGAACACTGGGTCAAACATGCACAGTTAGCCAGTAAGAGTAAAGTGGAAGGACAAGAGGGATAAAGCAGGAGGAAAACATGGGGAAACAGTTAGCTGGTAATGCCTTGCATTTCCTAAAAGCTGATATTCTGATCAACTTAAATTTTGTTTCAGAAGGAAAAAAAAAAACAACCCTTGCTGTTCTTTTTTTTTGAGCCACTCCATTTTCTTGAAAATTCTCATGGCAAATAACTTTGCCACTGAGTTTTGCAGAAAACCTGTACAAAAATCAGCAAAGAAGAAATGTAAAAGTACACTGGATAATCTCAAAGAAAAAGAAAAGAATGATCTCAAAGAGTAGCCAAAGACAATTTTAAAGTTGAGATTAAATAATTTCTCAGTTTTCCAATAAATACAAAATTTAATTAATGTTTGATTTCCATTTATATAGTATGATCACTTAATTCTCACATTGCTAGAGTGGAATTAGTAAAAATTTTGATTTTTCTATAAGTTTTAATGTTACTGTAGCAATAGACAAGGAAACAACAATCAGGCATTAGTAATAACAAAACAGTTTTAAAATATGCATTTTAACATGGTGCATGATACTTGATTCTGACACAAAACTGCTGCTGTCTTTAGGTTCAGTTTGAAAAATGTCAAATTCTATTAACTAAGGTTATGCAGAACTTGCAGATCTACAAAACATGCATTCCTTATTCACCCTGACCAGAAACCCAGTTTTGTATCAGGGAAGCATTATCCTTATAAAAAAGTCAATGTATAATATTCAGCTTAGGAAAAAAAAAGGAGAAATATAAAAACAAGAGATAGGAACCAGCTAAGCTCAGTTGTGTCCAAGAACTTTGAAGGAAAAGAGTATTAGCATGCTTCAATCTCAGGGAGACAAGGCTGAGAACATACACAGAAAATTATTTACAACATGAGAAAAACCAATGAAATTAAACTGCCTGAAATGACAGAGGAGTGGACCAATAAAGACTTTCCTTCTGTTTGCTGAGAGGAAAACTCTATTTCCTGAAGCAAACAGCTACAGAAGGATGGAAGAGGGGGCAGAGAACCTGAAGGCCTCTGAAAGCCAATATCCTTTTCCCAATAATAAATCAGTAAGAAATACACTCCACACCCTATGGACACAAGGGAATAACAAGGCAGAAAGTCCTGCTCCTTTCCATGCTTTAAAGAAAATGCCATTAAGATGTCATTTTGTAAGATCTCTATGAGGGGACTGAATTCTTCACAAGAATGAAGCTTGATGTTTCTGCATACACACAGATAAAAATGGAAAAAACAGAGAAAGAAAAGACAGATGAAGTAACTTTTGTTAAAATGCAGAAGAAAGACAAAAAAATAATGATCAGATGAGAAAAAAATAAAGATGCCACATTTTCTTTGGGAATGTCCAATGTAAATTGCATAAATATTACAATTATTTACATTTTAATCTGCTCTAGTAACTTTTCTTCAGGCTACTGGCATTTTCAGATCATTACAGAAAAATATTCCAAAACACTTCTGGTATTTCATGTATTCTAAATATATTCAACTAAATTTTCAAAATACATCCAGTACACTTTATGTGTAAGAACAAGCACTGCATTTTTTCCTCTGAGCCAAACAAACTGTTGACAATGTTTTGCACTGAATCATATCACACACTTCCATTGGTATCAATAATGTCACATGGAAAAGGGACTCAGAGTCAGCATTTGGCAGCCTTTGTATTCATCACTACTAAAGAATCTACCTGTTTTCACTACAGACAGAGCTCTGAAACGTGTGTGATCATTATATGCGTATCAAAAAGAGGAAAAAAACCCATATTAATTTTACCACAAATATTACTTTTAGTTTACATGCAGTATGCAAAATTGTTCTAAATTTAGTCACAGATATAAGTATGGTATCTGTGTCACTTCCACCCATTTTTAATGTACTACAGTGGCATTTTGTTTGGTTTTAAGCTATAAATAAAGATTTATAAAGCAGAATTTTTTAGTCACACTCGCTTTTTCTCCCAATTGATATATGTATCCCTTGTGAGCTAGTCTTGCAGTTTCAATCATTTGTGGTTAGATTTGTGAAACAAATTTGATTATATAAATCCAATTAAATTTGATTAAATATTATTCTTAATTGGTGATAGATACTGAAATCACCCCTGCCAAGGGCAAACTCTGACAGTTGCAAGCTTTAAGAAAAATGCCACAGACAATCTGGTAGTTTCTTATACATTCACCCCAGGCTATTCTTCTGCAGAGGAGCTAGAAATGCACTTTAATGGGTAATTGAAATTTGGTATCTCAAAATGATAAGATTTTTCATACAATGCTAAAATAAAAGTCAGTGAATCAGTTTTCAGAAGAAACACTGATACTTACAGCATCTACAAGGTTTACCACAGACTTTGCAAAATTGTTTGTGTATGCAGTTGAAGAACGGTGCCTTTTGAACTAAAAGAAGAGAAAGTAGAACACAGTGAGAACTTAAATATTTATTACTAATTCTTTTTTTTTTACAGCATGAAAGGAAAATTAGTATTTTAGGAAAGAGTAAGGGAAAAACTCAAAAAACTTTTCAGATCACAGCCTACATCTCATATTCAAGAATCCCTGGAAGATAAAGGAAGCCATGTATGTTAGGCAGCCTTTTCCAACTGTAAGAGAAGCATTTAACCACAAGAAATACCGTGCTTAGAATCAGAGTTCAAATCTTTGAGACAAAATTACAGGTAAACATAAACATAAACATGAGCTCAAAATTGAGAGGATGCTTTACCCATTAAAACTGCTTAACCTGATGAGTTACATATCAGACTGTAGTAACCACATTCCATCACTTTAATTGTAAGACTTGAAGATGAAGCATTTACCACTTGTCCTGTGCACACCTCTTTGCAAAGGCATCCTTTTCTACAATAGCACAATACTTTTGTGACATGTAGCAGTAGTTATAGGAAAAGGCAAAATGGAAGAGGGAGTGCATGGTAAAAGTAAATATGTGCTTGAACATGAAAAGAGTTAAGCCGAATATCTTAAATTCTAACTTCAATTTTTTTCTATTTTTATAGACTTAGATGAGCTGTATTACAAGTTCTGCTCCATAACATCTGTGCATGGCATTACAATGGTTTCATGTCTTTCCTCATCGTGCCTCACAAGCCCCTTCTGTTCCAAGCCAAAATCTTTAAAGATGCAGCTATGGTATCAGAACATGAATCCATATGACTTTCAAGAAACTGTAAAATTATAAACCAAGATTACATTACACAGTATGATTTGCAGATAGGAAAAATGGGTCTTCAAAATTTCACAGAAAATGAATGTGAAATTGCTTAAACAGGGAAAAAAGCCTTTATGAAAAAACTCTTACTAATTTCAACTGCTGGTTAAAAGCAACAGGGTCTCATTGCCTCACAGTGTTCCATGAAAGTGTCAGCTATTCTCTCTATGAAACACAGTACTTAAAAAAAGGCCTTGGGAGAAGAGGGCCTGACTCTTCCCTGAGCAACTGAGTGGCTGCTCTCAGGTAGAGTGCTAGTAGGTGCCTGGGATGGACACTGAGAGGAGCATTGTGCCACGAGACTGCTCCCCAGAGAACAATGACAATGGGGAAGGGGGAAAGGGTGGCTTTGGCTTTTTGTTTTGAGCCAACCCCAAACCTTTCCAGATATGGAAAGGTAAAACATTATGCTTTGGAATATGTTCTTGGTTTTCATGAAAGTATTAAAATGCTAAAATCAATAGCAATGTGGTTAAACACAGGTCCTAAAAGAAATTAATCTAAACCAGTAAAAAGCACAGCAACCTAATTAAATGTGTTGAGATATCTTTATTGCTAGAGGAAATGTTAGGAAAATACATAGTATTAACCATTTAACACAATGATCAAGGAGGTTTAAGATACTTCTTCCAACGAAGACCTTTGCTGCAGGGGAAACCTGCCCTCTCCTGGTAAGCAGAAAACCTTGAAAGTACATTTAGTGAGCTCCTGGACTGGCAGTCTGTGACCCCCAACTGTGAACGCTTCCCTAAGTATATCCATTTTATTCTTTGAAAAGAATTATTATCTGCTTCTAAGTCACTCTAAATCTTGTGCTCTGAAGTTCTAACAAATAAAGAGTGAGAGGAGACAACAGTTAGTGTCTGTAACAAGTGCAGTGAACACCTTTAAGCACGTCTGTAATACAAGAGGCCAGGGGAAAGAGACAGACATGGGAGTATTTTGTCTCCATAAGGAACACCACGCATAGGCATCAAACAAGACAACAAAACAACCATAACTTCACTTACTGTGCCCTACTGCTAAACGGCCAATACCTGAACACTCTTAGTTTCCTACCAGGAGGCTTTACAAATGAAAACAGCTCAAGAAATTTCTGTCCTACATTTTCCACCCATTCAAATTCCCTCCAAAGCGCTAAATTTACACAGATACATTAAAATATAGGTTATGTTTGCCCAGACTACTTCTATGATTTATTAGACAGGTGAGGGAAGGGTACATTATCTATTCAGCACTGGAACAAGCATGAATTTCTGCATCCTGTTCTGATATCTTCTATATCTTGCTCTTAAATATCATCCTTCAGTGTTGACAAAAGAGCCCACAACTCCATAAAACACTGGGAAACTTGCAGCAGGGTGAAAGACATAAAAAGCTCTTTACTTGCAAATAAAATAAATGAAAACTATTGTATCAGCAGAATTTGATTAAAAAAAAAAAAAGTCTTGCTTACAACAAATGCCACTTAGTCTGACTTTTTCCAGTCATCCCTCAAGACAAAAAGGGGAAAAATTTGGGCTTTCTTCCCCCCACCCATTTTGAGTTTCTTTTAATGACAAATACTTTCTGAATCAAACAACTTACCCTGCACTTCATTATGACTCCTGTTTATAAGTACAGAATAGCCAGGAAAAACAATCAGAGTTTTGTCTATATGTTTTGCTGCATTAAAATTTAAATTAGTGAAACTAAACTCAAAGTGACAAATTCTGACCTCTTTCTATATAACTTCAAAGACAGGATGTAATTTTAGAACATTTAGTGTGTTTGTTCAGGACATAAATGTTTTGTGGCTTTACTTTGTTGGTTATGGGCATATTAATTTATCCATATGATACCAAAGTGTTCCAGATTAATTTTGAATACATAATTGCCACAGAAAATCTTAGGTAACATTAAGCTTCATTAAGTATTATGGTATTGTCTTACCGTACAAACGTTAATAGCTGCTGATAAACAAAATCCTGGGCCAAAAGTAGCTGATGCAGCACAGTGCTGTGCATCAGCCTACAAACTGTCACCAAAAGGAGGATTACCACTGAATTGATATACTTACCATTTTATGGTCATTGACTATCATGAGCTCCAGATACTTCATTTCTTCAAAGACACCACGAGATAACTGATGAATTAAAGAAATTCTTTGAGAAATCATGAAGATGTAGTGATTTTCAAAAATAGCTGCAGCTGATTTTTATTATATATACATGTTAATATATATTATGTAGGGTATGTAAACCAGTAAACAACTAGGTGAGAAATGCAAGTAAGGTAAAGAATCATAGCTCCAGTAACTCAGACACTGGCTGAGAATCTGAGCCACATCAACAATGTTCAGAGTCTACTCTTTTTGGTTCAGTGTAGACACCACCACTGCTTTCCTCCTCCTTTCATTATGTACTATTCACCACACATTTTATGAGGAAATAAGTTACTAAAAACATATGTACCCTCAAAAATATAGTGTGGACTATGCAGCTCAGTGAAGAGATACAGATTAATCTCCTTTAAGTCAATTATTCCCCTGATAGATATGCATGGGAAGATCATGAGGACTGCCCACTTATGTTCTCTCAATAACCCAGTTCTGAGTATCCTCATTTGGATTTTTGATTTAATCATGCCACTTAATGAGCCAACTGACAATAAAGTCAGATATCTACAAAGTAGCAAGAGTTCATTCAAAATTTTTCTTCATTCTCAAGCAGACAAAAAACTTAAAATTCTAAAGTCATTTCCACCACTAAATTTTGATTTAATTGATGCATAACATTGCTGTCACTTTAGAGAGTTTATCAACTTTCTTCCAAATATTCTATTTTGGAAGAAAAATCTTGTTTTCTCATTTGATAGTTGTATTATGTGACAATATTAAGCTTCTAAAAATACTTGTTTCCTAAAGCCTATGTTCTCTCGACATTAAAAAATACAGACATTAATGAGTTTGGGTTTATAAATGATCTTAACACAGGGTCACATTTCTACTTACTGCTCTCTTTCTTCTCCTTCTCCTCAGCCACTGCAGTTCAGACAGAAAGGGCCATTCAGAACTAGAGTCAGTCTCTGCAACAATCACAATTTAAAAATTTCATGGCATTATTTTAAACTACTTATGTACACTGTCCAAACCAAAAGTACATTAAGATCACCAGAATTAGAACCACTCATGCTATTCAAAAGCTGTTTCTAAAATACAGAAAATATATCAAAACTCAAGTAATTCAGAAATCTTAAAGTTAAAGCCTGCAAGGAGAGGTGAAGAAATTGTAACCTGGGCTTAGAATATACATTTTCTTCCATCTCGTTGCCTCAAAAACATTACTATCACTGATTAAATTTAGTGATTTTCAGAGGAAAGCTAAATACAGGTCTGTGGATGAAAATCTTACAGTTGCTTTTTGAAAAATCTAAATTCCATTGCAATAATTGTGAAAAAATCAGGTTAGTATCTATTTTTTAAGATTTTCTAAATAATAAGCAATTTTATAAACACTAGCTGGCCTAATATTCAAATTTTCCAAGTTATATATACGATTATTTCCAATATTGAAAAACTCATAACATAAGGAAAAACATACCAAGGTCCCGCAGCTGCTTAGAGGCTTGTGTTCCGTAAGTTCTTTGGATGATATGTGGCCTACTTTTACTTTCCTGATAAGAAAAAGATGTGAATTCTTTTTCTAATTAATAATGCCAAGTGAAAAATGGCACTTCTTTCATTATTTATAATTTATATTATTTTTTCTATAAAATGCAAGCAACCATAGTACCAATTTGGGATACTACTAATTTGAAGCAACTTATTTGCAATCCTGAGCAAATCATAGAGCCTCTCTGCTTCAGCAAATTGACCAGTCTACAAAAAAAAAAAGTATCACAGATGTCTTTGAGATTCCCTTTAAAAAGTTCTTTAAAAGCCTTAGCGTTAGAGAACACAGATCATTTATTTCAATAAATCAAATTAGAAAGTCTATATCTGGTTGAAGCCTTCCTCCCACAGATGAAATGCAACTATTACTATTCACAAAAAAAATCCCATCTAATTGCAGAAAATTGCAAGAAACCAATCAATATACTATCCTTAGGAGGATTATTTCACCGTTTTATTGGTGTATTCCACACTTTAAAAGGACAAGATTTTTAATGCATATTTTCTTTAGAAGTCTGACATACCCCAAATTATCACATTTGAGTATCTACTCTAGAAAACAACTCCTTTTTTCCGTAACACCTCCTCTGCAGAGCCTGCCAAAACAAGCAATTCTTTTCAAAGGCTAGGATGCTACTATTCTGTAACTTCTGTAAGAAACACATAGCACACTAAAGGACAACACTGCATATATTTCCTAAATTTTGGGGGGAAGGAGAGGGAGTTTTATGTAGTATCTACTATAGTTGAGATTAATCAACCCGAATAAAGTACATGCTGAAGGCTGTTCAAGATATTTATCTCACACACTGCAATCAAAAAATGAGCCTCTGAAAGCTGTATTATTATATATTATATACTCTATGTCTCTGAAGTTTCATTAGTAGTTTTGAGAAAATTATGCATCTCATCTGTTTTCTTATCATTTAGAGTTTAACTTGAAACCTTGAGTTGGCAAATGGTATCTCACTTTTATAACCAGAAGTTTTGCTCTACTTACAATTTTTACTGAAATACCACTCAGAGAGATATCCTGGTTTCCTTTGTTCACCCAAGCAAGACAACAGTTTAGTCAAACTTTCTTCTTCCTTGTATAAATATAATCTCCATGAATTTGCTGTGTCTGTGCTGTCACTTTTTAGAATTACCTTTATGAACACGTACTACATCAAGCATAGACACACAGCGTGTACTGTTGTTCCTGGGGAGACTGATCCTTTTGGAGGTAGTATTTTCCCATGTCTCTGAAGTTTCATTTATAGCCCAATAATTGACTGTCCAAATGATATCAAGTCCTCTGAATGTTGATCCAGTTTCTTTGACAGTATCACCCAATGATTTCGCAGATCTTTATTCAGACTCTAATTTCAGCTTTCCAGTCACTAAAACGTATTGGTCCTGTAGCACTAATTATTTGTCACATACTAGAGCAAGACAAGCTTGAGAACTGTGGTACAGCATCTGCAATATATCCTACAAACCAAGCAGGATACAAACCTTAAGAATTCTCTATCTCAATGTTGCAAAATCATTTCACTGAAAATTACTCAAATATTTGGATCATTCAGAAGTTAGAAATATACCTAGTTTTACTACTGTCTGTGAAATTGTGTCAGCTGTATTAACAGATAAAGTTTTGGAAATGGTTGTACACGTGAAACATGAAATACAAAAATAATACTAGCAAAATACTTGTGTAAGTGCAGTCCTATATGCTGATCCAGCATAATCTTGTATTTGAGTATGCTGAATCACAATCATTTAAGCTATACGATGATCACTGAATTAAGACATACAAAGTGTAAGATACCCAGATGTAATTAGCTACTAAATTAAGCTTTTTGTGGAATCATGGCAGGCCAAGAGCAATCTGATGCAATTATTTAGAGAGGAATGCATAAATGAGTTCCAGAGATCCCTTCAATGAATTTATAAACACTTTAGTTCAAGTACTAGAGCAAACTGATAAACACTTTCTGACAGTCCATAACCTAGTGCTATGGAAAAGTTTTATTTGTCTGCTCCCAACATCTAAATGATCAACAGCAAGTAGGAAACAAAAGATTAAAGAAAAGCAGGGAAAAACCATAGGTAAATTATAATTACATATTTTCTACCTTAAACAAATTCAAACCAAGTGTTTTAAAATACTTTTCATTTTCATACGAATGCATGAGACATATCACTCTTTGATTTATTCTAGTACTTTTATTTGCTATTCCTTGAGTACTCTCCCAAACCAAATAAATTAGACAATAATAAACTTACTGCAGTGTGGGTCAGATCCATCGGTTCTATCAAGTACAAATAAGTACTATCTTCAAACATGCCACTAGAACATGAAGAAAAAGAAGTGATATTTAGGATTACAAGATAATTGGTTCAACTTCAGGATATGAATTTTGATAAGACAAAACCAAACTTATGGCTGAAAAACTGACCAATATTAAATATATATTCATTACTACCACATGTAGCTAAAGCCAAGATTGGGGGATTTTTAAGATATCTGGCACATTTTAATGGACTAACACTAAATGTAATGGCAATGCAATGACAAAGTACCAAAAGGGGTAAAGATTTGACCGTGGAAAAAGGAAATCCTATGACACACCCTGAGCATGCAAAATACAATCAACAGCTGAGTGGAACTTAGCAGAAACTAATGCTCGTAAGGGCTAATTTCTTGCATTTTTTCCTTATACAATCTAACAAAAAGATCCTTTTTTCTATTGGCTGACAGAATCATACATGAGTACTGAGCATGCAAACTGCTGAAATATAATTCTTGTTTATCCTTTACCATAATAAGTCATCTGGGGAAATATTTACCTGAACTTATTACACTCAAAGGTTTCATGAGACAGCATCAAAACACTAATTCCAATGATATTAAGAAAAATTTCAAAACATCAAAAAATCTTTGAGCCTGTAGTGTTTCAGTTCCACCCACATTAAGAGATATAGTATTTAATAAGAATTAATTATAGTGTAGTTTAAAAAATGAGAACGTGCACTTACTGAAGTCCGTTACAAGTTGAAAGAGCAACTTTGGAATCCTTGACACCTCTGATATTTCCATGGTAGTAACAATGCTCTCCCCCCTAATAATTTTTAAAAACAAGCAATCACACACACAAAATTATCCTGATTTAATGTCTGTTGCTTAAAACCAATGCAAAAAAAATCTAACAGTAACAATACGCATTTACCTCATTTAAGTAGTTGTCTATACTGTTTATCAGCAAAAAGCTCAGCTAAGCTAAAAATAAAAAGTACTCTCAAAAAGTTTTATTAAAAACCCTCAAGTATGGTTGTCTCTCAGCCATTGTTTGAAAAACCTACTGTTCACCATAAAAATATTTCTAATTCTTGTGTCATGCCATCTGAACTCCAACATGCATACTAAACCCATTCTTTATGCAATTATTATAACCCAAGAAGATACAAAAAAAGAAAATGCTCTTTGTCTATGACTGCATTATTTCCATTTTGCATCTTATTTAATGAGTTATTCAGATTCTGATTTAAATTCCTTATAGGTTATTGTGTATAATTAAATCAAAGTACTACACAGAAAGCAATCATTCTGTGTTTACCCTTGCATCAGTGAGAATGCATAAAACATGCTTTTTAACAGCTAATTTGATTATGTTTCTCACCAAAGCTTTTTAAGACTTTTTTCTCTTAAGATGATCATCTGAGTAAAGAAATTTCTGTTTGTTCTTCAGTCATTTTTGTAATTAGCTACCTCTTTCTAGAAAATACAGTATTTTGCATTGTGATCTCACTTCTTTAGATCCACATCAGGAAACAAAACAACCTTTTACTTAGGCCTAAAAAGTATTATAAGACATTACAAAAGACCAAGATACAGACCTTATTTGACCTCCTACACAAATTGTGTGGGGCTTGGGGAGTTTTTTATTATCTATAATGAAGACTTTTACAGATTAACATGACCTCAGGAGCTCTATTATTGCTCCTAACTAAAACAAGTCAGAAAACATGCCCTAGGAAGTTTGGATCAAGTTACTGCAGGTAGCCCATTTGCTGAGTCTGAAGTTCTGATATAATTTCCCAGTCAGATTCATGATTCAGCAACCGCAGTGCTCAATGCTAGTGCTGCAGCTGACAATTGCATGAGCTTGTCTAAATGCCAGAGGGAATTGCTTTCTTGCATCATTTAGCATTTTTGCCTATTCTGCAGAATACTGAGTCTTGATGAAACAACTTCCTTTGTATGTAAGATGAAACCATTTTTCTTTTTCAGTGGAAGAAAACAAAACAGCATATTTCATAATTACATTGCAATGGAATTGTTTAATTCTGCCCTAATCTGCCATGTATTATTTTATTTGAGATTCTCTACAGCAAGGGCAAAATAATAAACCAGACATCTAATGCTTGGACAAACAACAGTCCAGACTTTCTGAAGACATGAATACAACTGGAATGCTTGCTTGCCTCCACTCTAAATACAGATATAATTCATACATAATAAGTTTTCGATAAATATTTTGGTATTTCTACCAAATATGAAAAAAGTAATTCCCTGGAAATGCAGTTTATAACCTTCCTAGGAACCTTCCAGTCCCCATTTTGTTACTACAAACAAACAAAAAGAGTGATCTGGTTCCCTTAGGGCTGAAATATCTTGCAGAACTTTAATCTGGCCTTGGATCAATAGCCTATGGCACTGAATTCAATTTGGGAGCTAGTCTGACAAAAGAAATTAATTAGATGTCTAGCAATATGCTGATTTTGTAATAACTCCAGAGGATAAGGTTTCAGTTAAATCTTTCATTTTCTGTTTCACATCTGTATAATTCTTGCAAAGAAAAGTCACTGCAAGATTTTGGGGTTTGTTTAAATGTCTTGCATTACCATTATTCTTTCTCCTTGCACTTTGTGCTAAGGACACATAAATAATTAACAAAGACTAATCTGATGGTGACTTCAACCCCTCCACTCCTATATTTTACAAGATGTAATTGTTCTGGCAGTAATGGAATATCTTCACTACTACCACCTACAAATGCCTACTCCTCACCCCAAAACACAGCTTTCCTTTTTTGTACAATTCCTCTTGTTTTACCGAGATATCCGTACAAGATGAGATCACAGATACCTTCTTTGGGTGGAAAAACACTTCTGATGTTTTTAACTCTTGCAAAACATTTTTTCTCCTTTTTTTTTAACATTTTATTGGCATTGTTCCCTCAGAAGGACAATTTAACAACACAATACCTTAGAAAGTTTTGGTTTTCCATCTTCATAGTGAATCTCCACATAATTGGAAGATAACAAGTCACTGTCAAAGAAAGGATAAATAAAGATGAGAAAAATCTGAGTACTACTACTGAGTTTCTACTGCTGTGGGGAGATTTGGGGGTTTTTACTAGCACTTTCAAACCATTTTTATTTTCCTTGTGCATTAGTTTAAAAAAAAAATCACGGAGTTGGTGTTCAGTAAATGGTTTGATGGTACACTGGAAGGCAGAGTGTGGTACAGAAGGGCAAATTTCATTCTGCAATCTAATCTCCTGTATTTTAGCTTTACATTTAGATTACCAGCCTTTTAAATATGAAAAAAAATACCCCTTGGCTTTAGAACTTTGCTTGCTGACAGTAAATGTACGTTTAGTTCATCACCATTTTCAACTAGGTTTTACACTTTATCTAAAGGTGCAAACAGAGTGTATGTAAGGCTGAAGAAATAAACACACCATGGTTATGAAGACAAGAGTGTATAGTCACTTTCACAAACCACAAATACTCTATTTTTTTCCAAAAGCAGTTATGTGCCTTAAAAAGAAACACAAAACACACAACCCAAAACACATTCCATACTACTACCCCTTTTCTTACTTTCACTTTTTATTTTCAGATACCTTTAGCATTCTTATTTTCTTCCTAACTCTGGCAAGAAAAATCTCAGAAGCATAAAAATTTTCCATAATGTGTAATTTACAGTTCAGATTTTTTTTTAAACTAAGCTTAGCCAGCCCGTACACACCCTGCAATAACCTCAATGCCCCTTTCACATCTCACCCTGTTACAATCAGGGTTGCAGCATAGTGTCCAGGGAAAGCAAAGCAATCAAAGATGTTAACTGGCCCCACCAAATATGCAAGATAAGCATTTTACTTGATGTGATCCAGAATTCTTAGCATTTTTAAAGCTTCTAATGTACCCTTACAACTGAAAAAAAAAAAAGATTAAAAAAAAATCATTAAAGGGTCTGATACTGGTACATTTATCAAAACAATTATATCATTGCTACAAATAAAAAGCATCGTTATGGAAGCCTGGTGTGGCAAAATAGCTCTGAAGGGAATTCATGACTAACAACAACCTATGCTAATGGGTATCTCAAACTCAGATTAGGCTATTAGCAATCCTGATAACACTTTAACTCTGGGACTCCCAGCTCATAAAATCAATTCTTCATGCCATATTTATCAGGCACTGCACTCGTTAGAGAGCATCCTGCAGAAGTCAGTTACCAATGGTTCTCTTAGAAGTTCTTTCTCATGAAACTGAGACAGCACACTCTGGGCACTCTGGGCCAGCAAAACCAATGCTAATAGCCCTGAATAATTACTGAAGTCTAATAATTTGCCTTAAACGTCACTTTGAAGGCAATGTTAAAAATAATAATTTTTAAAGTGCAGATTTCAAAATAAATTCAGTTGCACAAAATAATTTTAACTTTCTGTTTTTGTATCATAGTAAGATATAAACTTCATGCAGAAAACAAAAACGCTGCATAAATAGTGTGAGTGCTTGATACAATGCATTCACTTCTTCAATGTGGCAAGATTTGAAGCTTCTAAAAAGGCATACATAAAACAAACTTTAGAGTGTTGATAATGTCCTTTTACTCTTTGCATTTTTCATACTTGTTATGAAACAAAGACTACTGTTCTCAGTACTTGATGGGGACAGTACAGACAAGGCTACAGGTAACTGACAAATAAGAAAACTGAAAACTGTAATTACAATACAAGCATTAAAAAAAAATCACTGAGAATGATTCAAGACAGGAATTGTGCTCAACGTAATAGGGCCTGGACCAGATTCCAACTTCTACAGACACTTCTGCTTCAATTCACGCAGACCATTTGGTTTCCTCAAACTAATTCCTGGATCAACACTTATCTACCTGTTGCCAAATCAACCTCACACTTTCACACCACCTTTTTTGCCCTCTTTTAGTAACCTTATATGACTGATCTCAGAACTTCTTTCTATGCTATCTAGTGCTTTTTGCATCTCATAAGACTTGCAGTAATTGATTTCCCACTGCGTGTACTGACTCACAACTAATTGCAGTTTAATTACAGCATTTCTCTCAGATTTATCCCATTTTGTGTGACTAAGAGCTGCTCAAAATTTCTTTAGTCTACCCTTTGCAGAATCTTTCCAGAGTTTGGTTTTTTTTTTCTTGGATTTTGGTTGAGCTTCTGTTGTAACCCAGTTGGTTCCCTCACCTGCTAACCTTTTCCATTCTTTAGCTTCTCATTACTTCCAACTGCCAAGGAATTCCCAGTTTGGGTAGTGTCCAAATACAGTGTCATACACGATAGGATATCTAACATGGAATATTTATGATGGAAAACTCCTATATGTATATACGCAAATATTACAACTACAAAGCAAGGATGCAGACAGACTTTTCCAGCAGACTCTACACTTTTCTCATCGCTGACTTTCCAACATGTATTGGGTCTGTGTGGCAAGGTTTGGGTAGTGGAGGAGAGCTATAGGAGCGGCTCTCTGAGAAGCTGCTAGGAGCTTCCCCCAGGTCCAACAGGGCCAGTGCCAGCCAGCTCCAAGATGGACCCTTGGGATCTGCAGGATACAAGGCACATCAATGAAATTCTCCAGGCTGAACAAATTCCCTCCAAAAAAATTAACGCCTGCTGTTCAAGATATACTTCCCAAACGCCATCCTATAAACAAAACACACCTTTAATTTGTGAAATATCCTTTTGGCAAATGTAACACAGTATCCATCACCTAGGAGGTGGAGTAGAAAATCTTTTGTAAGACTTTTGGATTTCACAAAATTGTTTCTCATGCAAGGCTGGACCAGGGCATTTATCACTAGTTTCTGGTCATTATTAAATTTTTAACCTTCCCACACATAATCACCAAGGTTATGCAAGGTCATTTTTCTCCTAACGTTTCCCTCAGGACAGCAAGAATTTTGAACATTCCATTGAGAAAAAAATCAGTCAGCTGCTCCTTAAACTGAATGCCTCTACCTTGGCAAGTACCTGATTTTTGTCAGGCACCTTGTATCACTTTTTCTTATTTTAAGTATCTGCCTACACTAGCAAATGTCCAAAAGAACACCTTGCTTACAATCATTGAGAAAGACAGGAAGGGTAAGGAAGTTTGTTCTATATTTTGCTAAAACTCCGGGAATAACAATAGATGTAAAAATATACATAAAACTGGTACTGCAAGTTTCTCCTACAAAACTTTTACCTGTTATTAATGCTGACAAATCTGACAAAAGACATAAGAAGGTGTTAAAGGAAAAAAAAAAAAAAAGAATGCTTAACCAAAATAACTTTCAAACATTTTTTCCCACACAAAAGACATACACAGAAGAGCACTGTAATTTCACCAGGAGGTGTGATGGGGCTCTTTATGCAGGTGGCATCAAAAAGAAAGGCCTAAAATACTCTGATTAAGAGCTCATGTAGAAGTACAATTGCCTGAGGAGTGAGGCACAGAACTTGTGCATAAAGTAGGGGTCTCCACAGCACAAAATAACTCTTCTTCCTTCATTATCATTTACAGAACGCCTAAATATACCTCTGAAAGGCAGACCTGAGCTTTAGAAGATACATTTGCATCTCATCTACACTGGCCTGTGTTTTGCCACCTTTGATCCATTTTGAGCCAATCACATTTTGCTTAGGGCAGAAATGCATCCAGTTCAGCAGATTTGTTTTTCAATACGACGAGCACCAGAAACAGTGTGAGCTTTAACTGAAACAAGTGCCAGTCACGATCACATCAGACAAAAGTCTATTTAGGTAGTGACACATTAGTATGATCCTTTACAATGAACACATCAAGTTGCAACATGTCGAATGAACTCACGACAAAATAATTCGTCCGCTGTGTCCTTTTCTACAGTTCCTTCCACTCCGCCCTGTTTGTCTTAGATAATTGTTCTTATTAAGCTGTCTTGCTCTCTGGCTCTTCTATCTGAGTTACCCTGAGAAATGCAAAACAAGCAGCAAAGGGATATGCCATTCCCTGTAGCTGCTGCCTTCGAAGGCATAGGCCAGCTGTTAGAGCAAGCAGCAGACGCTTTCTGAAGAACTCACATCCACTTTGCTGATGTTTTCATTAGCAGGAGATCTGCAGAGTAAAAAGTGGCTTACCTCAGCTGGCATCTAACTATCCTGATGAAGAGAATTGATTTGGGTGGGAAAAGGCTATGAAATTACTAAAAGATATCTCATATACAAGTAATTAGCTTCCAGGAACCTAGTAGACAGCCTGCAGAAAATTAGAGTACAGCATGAATTGCCTTTCTTGCATACCTCTTAAATTATCTTTATACTAACCTATTACCGGGCAATAATTTATTAACTACTCTGAAATGTTTCAAGCTCAGTACCAGTGAGCAACCTAGTTTAGCTGAATTATTTAACAGAACACCCACCAGATGTTTTTGTCCATTTGACAGATATAGTTTAGTAGCACATAAAGATAGGAAAAACAAAGAGACCTTGCTGCAGCATTTTGTTAGATGATCAAGGCACTGTCATCTAATGCAATGCCCATCTACAGCCTTGTTTATATTAACAGTTTCAATTATATTCACAAACTTTGTTGAATTCACTGTTCCTATGGGAATTTATTAAATTTCTAGTCTTTACTTGGCTGCTGTCTTTGAAACTGCTCTGACAAGAGTGTCTCCAAGGAATAAATATACGGCTAATATTCATTATTTTTTAAAACAGAGCAAGGTTTAACTACTTTTTCTTATACTATCTTGAAGGAGCTCAAAAAAATCAGAACATGATACTGTGGATCAAGCAATTGTGTTTACAAGTAATTAGCAGAAACAACTGATGATGCAAATGTATAGGTTAACATTTTCATAATTACGGAATTAAAGGAAGTCCTCACTCACTTCTGCTATTAATACCATAATGATTCTGTAACAGTAAACAGCACACTTATTTAAAAATCACTCCTTGCATGGTCTTGCTATTGTTGCTTGGTTTTGCTTCATTTGTCTTTGAGGTAGAAAAAAGGATGACCTAACCACAAATTTACAAACTGAAATTACCTAGGTGATCCTGAAATGGGGAATAGGTCTCCAAAAAAGACTGACAGGAAAGCATGTAATGGAATGGCTCAGAATACCCAAATAGAATGGTGCAGAAAACACTCCCTCTTTTTCTCTGGATCAGTCTGCCTCTCTCAGTACAACAAACCCTGAATCAGTTCAAGGGAGTTCAGAAAACGAATTCACGATCCTTTCTCTAGCTACAGAATGGAATGTGCTGTATTTTATTGGCTACTTCAGCAAACAATTGGAAGGCAGCAGTCTGAAGAGTTCTTCAGAATATTAACAGTATGTTGGTCAGTTTCCACCATATTTTCATGTACCATTGTGCTGAAGATGGTATCACTTTAAAAAGTGCTATGCACAAGGATATGAAGACACAAACAGGTAGACAATATTACAGAAATTGAGTTCTATGCCATGGAAAACATTTCAGTGCAATTTGTTATGACAGAAGTTTCCTAGAAGAACAATTGACAAAATAAAAATTTCATTTAAACAACTGTTCAAATTCACTCAATATTGCCTTTCAATTGATCCCTTTTCTTTCCTCGCCAGCTTGGAAAATTTATCAGTAAGAATTTTATTAACCTGTAGTGTAAGATTGAGGCCTGCCGCCTGTCTCGGCCAGAATGGTCTCATCCAGTGGTAACCACAGCTTCTTTTATTTAAAGAAAGGGTTTTTAGATACAAGAGAAACTTGTTTCTTCTCCTCTTAAACACTTCACTGAATGTGTCAGGTGTTCTGATACTTAGTGTCTAATGGTAACAGTACTATTTAAAACAACTCTTTCTATGAAGGAAAAATCCAACTAGGTGGGGGTGGGGGTTTTTTTCCACTATTGTTTTATTTCTAATACCAAAATAGAGTGGAACAAGATTATTTATACTTACAGAGAGCTGACTAGAGCACCCTTAGATTAGATTAACAACTATACCAGAATCAGAGGTACATTCCAGCAAACTCAAAGTTTATTTTGGTTCCCTTAATCCATGCTTCCATGTTGAACTATACTGTGCAACTTTAGCTCTGTCAGTGAATCAAGTTAAATTCAGTTACAGAGGCTCCTAGGGGCTTGTTTGATGAACTTAATCATATGCCAGGCTTACACAGGCTTTATACTAGCTCCAAATGCAAAGGTTTCAGCCTGCCTACAAAATCTGAGATGCCAGGAGTTCATTTCAACATAAAGATCTCCCTATTGACAAACCTGGACCGCATCAGAAATCAACTAAAAACACCTACTAAAGTGGAAAGGCAACAGTTCTTCAGCATTGCAAGGGTATAGTGGTTACATGTGGGAGTAAGAACATAACCTAAGAAACGATACATCAAGTCAGACAGCTGCTTAGTATGTTGTGTGACAGCAAACATTGATAAACATGTAGCAATCTTTCGGGGAGTCTCTCAGCACCCAGAGATCTGTGACACCAGGATTTCATAAACCAGAGTCAGTATAACTGTTTACAATGGCTCTCAGTAGATTTCTTTTCTGTAAGCTCTTCCAATTCTTTAATTGCTGTAAATAGTTTAATATGTACAGCATCCTGTAATAAAATTTACCATTTAATTATTTTTGTGAGAAGCACCTTCTTTTAAACCTCCTCCTGCACTTGATACCAGAAATTGTTACGAGGGAGGGAGGAAGCAACCGACATCCTCATCCTGCCACACAATTTTACAGCATTGTCATATCGTCACAGATGTGTATTTGTTTTCCCAAGGCTTGTTGACCGTAACAATCCACCAAACCAATGGCAGTGGGTTGCGTCTCAGCTGACAGACATTCAAAACCCTGTTCAGATGGATGAGAGATCCACACTTAATTAAATCCAGGCTCAAGAGTGCACAAAACGAAGTTTTCACTCCACAAGCAAGTGGTTTGACAAGTGGTACTTTTTACAAGGATGTGTAGAGACAGGACAAGGGGGAAAGGCTTTAAACTGAAAAATGATAGATTTAGATATAAGAAAGGAACTCTACTGTGAGGATGGTGAGAGATTTTTGACATCTGCCTCTAAGACTTTGCACATGGAATGCCCACTGAGACAAATGATAACTTTTAATAGGTTGCCTCCAGCTCTGGGAGTAAAGCCCTGTTATGTACAGCTGAAAAATTCAAGACTGCACTTAGAGGAGGGCACACACATCGCTGTAAAATCCTAACACTGAGTTCCTTACATTTCATCTGTAATAAATTTTTAAAAGCTGACTAGAGTTAAACTTTCTACAGTAATATTACCACATTTAATTTAGCTCATATATCTTATAGGATCCATTTAATACCCTAAATGTTTAAGGGTTTATTTAAGAAAATGTCATAAATACTTGAAGTTTGCTTCTAAAAAACTGTGACTAGTTTTCCCATCTTCATTAAAAAAGAATTACGGAAAAACCCCAAGAACCAAGTAGTTTCTCAAATAATTCAGTTACTGCCCTACTGTTTTTTAAATTAGGCTAGCATTGTAACCTCCTCTGGGACCATTCTCAAGTTAACTCAGTCCTACAGAAACGTACACCACAAAGAATAAACACCAATTATAAGGCTTAAACTATTAGATAAAATTTGCTGTAATGTTTGCCGCACTTCACAAAAGAAACTGACTTTCCACAATAGTCATCATATTTAAATGTCTCAAATCTTTAAGACATGTTATCGTCAAATGCAGTAGGATTGGGTTTTTTCAGTCCATGTCAAAGACACCAAATCTTTTTCATATGATATCTTCATTGAAAAGAAATCCATTTTCCTGGAAATTGAGTTTCCTGGAAAGATGGACTTCTACAGAGGAAAGAAGGAAAGGCTGAAAAATACAGACTGATTTTGGTGGGTTTTTTTCTTCCCTTCCCCAAGAATCCTAAATGTTGAGGAAAGTTATCGGTAGGAAGGGAGAGAAATTTTTGTCTTTGGGTTTTACCTTCTGTTTCTGTCCAGCTCAGTTAACTAATTCCATATTCTTGGCTGTGTCTCAGCCACTATAGTCCCAGCGGGTTAAGGTTTCAGTATAGCCTCAGCCCCCTGTGCTGGTAGAGACCTCTTTATTTAGAGGCTGCTACTAGACCATGGCTGCAAACTGCCAGAAAACACAGCCGACTTCCCTCCTCACTAAAAAAGCAGCAACTCGACATCCTTAATCCACTGCTTTTGGTACTACTGCTCTTTAATGTGTTTTAGTACTACACCAGAACATCAAACCTGCTATCTTTAAACAAGACATTAAGAGTTACTGCAAAAACTCTTCTCTTTGAGCAGAACAGCAAGTTAAAAGCCTTTTTACATGTTGCTGGAAATGAGATCATTAAAAACTAATTTGCTAGCACCTTGCAAACATTTGTTTGCGTAAATAATGCATCAGTATAAAATAAGAAACTGGTCAGATACACTAGGATCATTGATTACCCAAATACAATGTTACAACACTATTGTTTGAGGACAAAAGTGAACTTACTGAAATAAGTGAACACTTTTAAAGGCTTTTTATATAAACTGTGTTTTATGACAATGTTACTCATTGCATAGGGAATTTATTGAGTTTGGGCAGACAATCATAGCTGAATTAAAAGTCTAACTTTCCAAATGGGATTGTTACCTCACTAGTGCCCTACAATCTTCCATTTTCATACTAATTATTAACTAAAAACATTATTTAATCCATTACAGATTAGAAAAACTATCTCTTTTTGCATCAAGTTATTTCCACAATCAACATATTGGCAACTATTATGCATCGTCGTAACTGGCGTCAACTGAGAGCCTGAAATGTTCAAACATTTAAGTGTAGCAAGGGGCAAGATGTCTAAAATTTCAGAGTAACCCATCTTGCTAAGGAGTTCAAAACTGATCTTTTTCAGAAAAAGCTACCAAAAATCACCTTTAGGATAACAAATTATACTTAATCTGGTTTAGATCGTGTGCAACTGCAAAGCTGGTTACCCATACAAATCTTACATATTGCCTCCACAAACTGGATTCAAGGGCTTGAGGGGCTCGTATTTCCTTCAAGCTGTTTGTGCCATCGCACCATGGCAAGATGGAAAACAAAGTAAAATTTTCTAGTAACATGCTCCATAAACTTTCAGATTGCCACCTCTTCTTCTTACAAAATCTCAACAGTTATTAATGAAATTGAATATCCAATTTTCTTCACTGTCAAGTTATAATATTTGCTGTGAAAAAAAGAGCATCTACAACATAGAAGGCAGGCAATCACACAGTTTCCAACAGAGGTAAAGAAAACTGAAAACTAGAACCTGTTTGTATGTAACAACCATCCTCAATTTTAGCTTTAATTACTTGTAGAACATTCAAAAAACCACAGGAACAAAACCAAAATGCACAGAATACATCCAGTGTCGGTGACATTAACTCACTTTAGAGCATCTGATACAAATACATATATTCATCATATACAAGGGTATTCCCAGTTGTTCTGCCTTTACTTCTGACGAGACATTAGCAGTACCAGTATGCCAACTAAAACCCAACATAGTAGCAAAATGCTGGTTTTTGCTGAACACATAAACATAACTGAAACAGACACATGGGTCTTTTTCAAATCACTGTCTATGGGTATTTACAATTTATGTTACAACTCTTTTGACTTACAGTTTTAGAGTATTATGTCCAGTCAAAAAGTAGGACAGGTTTTTGAAGTCATTTTCTGGAGCAGAACCAGATGAAGAGTCAAACATTTATGAGTCAAAAACCACTAAGGAACTAGGAGAAAACCTAATGTATAAAGAGGCAAGCAGCAGGGATATCAGTAAGGCATCTGAGCACCCTGTACCTTATACATAGGCAGTAAGAACATTCCTGATACCACAAGAGCAGAGCTTCTTCAGGTAAGGTGCACAGCAAGTAAGCTGTCTCTCTCCTTTTGAACTGACAGGCACTGCATTTCCTGATTGCTGAGAAAGCAGTCACAATTAGAAAAAATCTGTACATTTACGTATGAACCATTTGTTGTTAAAAATAAGCAAGGACAAACAGCAGGACTGGACAAGGGGTAACATTGCCAGGATATGGGGAATGTCAACGGGTTTGTGCTGTTACTTGGATAACAGCCATTCAGCATGAGACTCAGACAGGAAATGCAACCAAAACCCAAACCCTAATGAACAGGAGATAAGAGTTCTGGTCTCCATTATTATCTCTGTTAGGCCACTGACTGACAGGCCATGGAAGAAGCCACTCCGGCATGGTCTTCAAAAGGTTCAGCCAGAATTTCAGAACAGATAAGAAGTAAACAGCATCATTTGTCTCCTGGGAAGGAACAAATTTATCTCAGGATGTCTGCCCGGACTTGTAGATACGTGCAATCATTTTTATGGAACATTCAGGGAATGTGCCAAGGGTAGAGAAGGTGAATCAGGACAGAACATGTCAGAAAATGGAAAGGAAGTGGCCTAAAAAGAAGTCACTAGCGTAAGCTGCAATACAGCCGGCTTGTTTGGCACAGCCCTGCCCCTGATCATTGCTGTCTGTCTCATGTTAAGTCCTACCTGTAACACTCCCCTTGTGACTTGGCTCTCTATTCTGCATAGGTGTGATCGGCAAGAAAACTTGAGAGTCAGTCAACAGCTATGGGGAGACCTGTATCTGGAAAGGCTAAGGCCTAAGACACTGACCAAATAAGAGACCTCAAGCCTAGGCATCAATATGGGATGAACTTAAAGCCTGTGTTAACATTTTCGCCACTGAATGCTGGCCTGCCCATGAATCAGGATTTGCCGGCTTACCTTTCCCCAGCAAACTTTCAATTCTCATCATCTGTAGAAGAACTTTACAAGCCTGTTTTCTTCTTATTCACCTAAGTGCTGTTTATGTGGTGCCAGTAAAGGCAATGTTTTTCCTTTGTGACTGTCAGTGTGACCAGCCATACCCTACATACAGTGCCACCTTGGGAATGTGCTCTCACTCTCACTACTAGCTGGATGTGCAGACAGGAGCAGTGGAAAGCAGACCAAGAGGAGGAATTCCCTGTAGCTTAGAGGGCACTAAATATAGGTTCCCTTCCCAAATGTCATGATTATCCACTGGAATTACTATGCACAGGTCCAACCCTCATGAAACAACATAGTCTTGCACTACACTATAATTCTTCCAGAGCCTAGAGAACACCCAGTTATCGTCAAGCTTTCTTTGTCCTTCAATTTCGTGTGACATTCCCAGCCTTAACACTAATTTATCTTTTGCCAGACACTCAAGACTTCACATACCATTTTGAAAGATGAAAATGCAAGAGCAACCTAACTTCAAAATTATGCATGGATGAAGGAAAATGTTTCCAGTTCACCTCTACAGTAAAATATCTGATAATTAGCAGCCAAAAAGCAAAATATGCAAACATAAGTTCTGCAAATTTTATAAAGCTGTAACCTGCTGCTTTGAAAAGCTATTAGATTTAATAAGTTTGCATCTTTATCCCTAACAAAACTTCCCTTACATGACAGTTAAGACCAAAATAAGACCTCACATGAATCTCAAGACCAGAGGAATGCTTTTTAAAATCAGTCTGCAATTGTTTTTGTAAATTCGTTTTTCCTTTCTTAAGCATGCTGAAAGTCTCAAAGGCCACAGAAGGGGCAAATGCACTTTAGAGCATTACTGTAGATAATTTTACCTGTCCAGTATTTAGTATGGATTTTATACTTCTACATTACGATTAAACTTTCAGTGGCAAAAAAAGGCCATTACAATTTTTAGAAAACCGTAGTTCCATACCTTCAGCAGTGACATAAGAGCATGTGGGATATAAACAACTAAACCACCACTGCCCTGTACTACAAGTCAATTCTTCTAGACATGATAATTATGTAAAATTGTCTTACAGGCAAACAGACTCTAGCTGCACCTTTCAGTGCAGCCACACCATTAGGACCCCCATCTCATTAGGAACTTCATAACTTTAGTGACAATACTGTGTTTTCCAGATCATTAAAGATGATCCATTCCTACAAGTATTTACAGTATTCCTACACATGGACACGAGCAACTAAAACATCTCATGACAATTCACCAATTAGTAAAAAAAAAGCACAAGAAAATCCACACTTTGCAAACAATACCAGTACTGGAATTTCTCCATCTATCATAATTTCTTTTACCATGAACAATAAATTTTTAAGGGTATCTACTTTATAGGTGTCAGCAATGGTTACTGTTACCTCACATAAAAAATGTTAAATGTTGTTTTGTATTAATAAACTTGGATAACAGCATCTTTTTGCAACAGATCTTGGACTATTACATGCCCTGACCTTGTACCATAAGATGATAAGAGCAGGAATGAAAGAAACCTCAAATCATGCACTTACTTATTCAACGCGAGGTCAAGGATAAATTTAGAGCCAAAGGCCTCAATCTGGAAACTTGCCTGGGCCAGATGTACAGCCTGTAAACAGAAACACACAGTTGTCAAAATATTCACTGAGTTTTATATGCAACAAATGTGACTGTGAAAAACAAAGTTATGGAAAACATGCTTATTTTCATGAATCTCACGCGCACATGAAAACTTTTGCCCTTGTACCAAATCCTGATTCAAAAGGAGTTTCCTTTTTAGAAGGAAGCAAATGGTACCTGAAAAGCATGCTTCCAAATACACACTCACTCCTCACAAAAAGAAAGAAAAAAAGAGAAAGAAGTTTCACGCAAATGTCTATATTTTGCCATAACCAGATGGCTATGTAACAAAAGCATAAGTAATGTAGTATACTGCTCTTTTAATTAGGTTATTGCAATCATTCCCTTTAAAAGGCTGAAATAATTAAAGCATTTGTAATACCCACTTTCAAATATGAAAATCATGGCAAGGCTCATATTACACCTTATGAAAGACTCCTTCAAAGTAATCCCTTCTCAATTGATGGCTTTGTACTTGGCACTGTAGCTAAACCAGTATAAAGAATACTGATGCTGATCAACATACAACAAAAACAACATTAGCTTGTCTTGCATAGGGAGTTAAGCTTAATTTTCAGGATAGTCAGTTCTTGTCAGATACGTATCTTGTCAGATAAACCGTATTCTCTATACTGATATAACTGTAGCCAAAGACATTTAAAACATGCTTCTCTGTTTTTTAGAAAAATAGTGAGAAGATAAGAGATGATCCAAGAATTTCTTTTTGGGAAGACACTGTTCCAGCAGGACTGAAGAGATTAAATCTAAATTTCATAGCATCTTTCCTGATAATATTCTAATCAAATCATGCTTACTTATACACTAATTTGATACAGTATTAATAATTACACAAAGTCAGAATATTCTGACTAAGCCCTTTAGTCAAAAGACAAAAAAACCCCTGTTTTTTATTAAACACCACGATTAATCTTCAGGTATGCCGTACAAAATATATCAAGTTCTAGCTAGTTCAGAGCATAACTTAAATAGTAAGAAGGTTAGCTTTTATGGTCCACAGTCCTGTTGTCTTTTCGAAATTTCTCCACAAAGGATAAGCTCTTTATGTTTCTCTTCCATTCTTGCACTACACAAAGCAGCACCGATCTTCATCTTCTTTCTTAGCAAAGTTATCCATCATCTTTCAGAAAATTCTTCAATATAATTTTTTTTTAAAGTTGCTATTGTGACTAAAATCAGCTGTGACATTTCCTGTATTACTTTATCATTCTTTGCTGCCAGAATTATCATTTCTCTTTCAAAGGAGTCACAGAGCTTTGTTGTCAAGCTTCTTTTTTTAAAATAAAAGTAATGTACTTACAAAATATTTTAAATACCTTCAATGCCACTAAACAATCTTAGCTAAACCCTGGTTTTATCTATTAAAAAAATACAATGAATCTGAATGAGAATTAAAAAAATAATATTCCTAGCTGATATCTAAAATAATATGGAAACAAACCAGTACTAAGCTTTCTCTCTGCTCTATTTTTTGGTAAATCTATGTTGTTGTCTCACCAGTTCACCAATTTCCTAACACTGGCCTGGCAGAACTGAGTTTACAGCTGCTCTGAATCAGCAGAGCAAAGCAGTTTAAGTATAAACACAAACAGGTGGCACGATCAGAGAGACTCTGCTAGCAAATACATTAAAAAGAAAAAAAAAAAAAGGAATGTCAGGTTAAATACATGCCTAGCAGGAGAGGCTTTTCAGCCCTGGCTTTACTTTTTTTTCAGAGTGAAATCAAGGAACAAGTGTCACAAGGAGCTTTCCAAGCACCTGTTCATGACAAAAACCTCATTATGTTTTCAAACCACACACATATTAATTTAATTTTTTTTTTAAAGCATGAAAATTTGTTGCAGGAAAAGGGCTGCAGTTAGTTTTATGCCATAAAGATTCCACTTAAGAGTTACACAAGCTACTGCTTTGAACCTCCTCCACATCTAACATTTACCTAAAAGGATGTATCTTCATATATATGCCACAAACAAGATTTCAGTGTTAACTATCTGCAAAATTTACAAGCGCATGAACTATTCCATTAAGATCATTCTGAAACATGAGAAATCTCTCCCTAGGCATCAACTACTGATTTTAGTGACAGCTAGATGGATGACAAGTCTGACCTGCTATAACTTTTCTATTGTCCTATCAAGCCCATTCAATGATACCTGTGTTGATGGCTCAGAAAACTTCAAGTTTCTAAGCCATCAACCATGTATTCTTTATCTTTCTGCAATTTCAAATTATCAAAAGTAATTTGTATTCTTGGTCTGCAATATCATAAAGATACCCTTCCTCCTGTAGAATTAGATATAGGAACATAGCTATTTCTGAAAACAACTACTTCTGTGTATAAAAACACTACTTGCTATCTATTAGTGTGACTCACTAACAGATGCAGCCTGTAGACAAAAGCAATTGCTGCAAAGCAGCTGACACTAATTTGATGCCCTGCAGCAGGGCATGCTCTCCACCAAACTCAGCTGAAACCACTGGTTACAAAAACACTGAATTTTAAATCCCTGCAGTTCAGCAAAAGCCCTGTTTTGAATTCAGGTGAATGCAATACACTGCTGCTAGAGCAAATACAGATTCTCTTAAACGAGTTGATCAATAGATAACCACCCCTGAAAGCCATAAGCCAGAAACCAGCTGAAGGTAATGAGAATAAATATCTAATCCTGAAACTGATTATTTTCCTGCAATAAGTCAGCACAGAAAGCTACCAGTGAATTACTACCAGGTGTTTTAAGCATTATAACAATCACGTACCACAATGATGGGAGGAAATATTTCAGAAAAGTATCTGCAATTCTGCTATCCACCTTATAATTTCACTGTATTCTCTCATCAGCAACTGTGTAATACAAATACCTGAAGTATAATCTGAAACAGTGTTCTTCTCATTGGCAAAGAAATATAAATTCAAACTAGAATATAATGTAGATGAGAACATATTTTGAAGAATATATATTTTTTCGCAGGAAAAATATTAAACATCATCTTCTTTTACGACTTGCACACATGCAAATGCTCACACCTGCGTAAGTATTCTTTATTTATATAAAGGGGAGACCAAGTTCCTTTGTCCATGTTTGCTTATCATCTAAAAACCTCTGCAGAGGTTCCTGCTCTGACAGCTATAACCTATTTCAATGGCAAAGCTCCAAAATTATATAAAGTTTTTCCTCAGCAAAAACTTACTGATGATGTATAGAGATGTGGGTTGAAGTAAGGTCTGCATCTTTCAAATTCTTCCTGCCCCCGTACCCAAATTATAGGGAAAAAAAAAAAAGAGCCTTATTTCCCCCCCCACCCCATTCTGGAAGCTCAAATTACTGGTGTAGTCATTGTAATAAGAGATTCTTCATATTAGGAACATTCTAAGGGTGCTGTAGCTGCTTATGCAAAGTAGTAGCTCTCAGGGTTTTTTCCAAGCTAAAAATCCATATATATAAAGAATTCCAGTTTCTTTCAAATCAGTCATTAGGTTACAGTAAGTTTCAAGATAAAAATGGCTGTAATTGGAATCTCAGTTCTACTGATCTATGCCACAACTTGAATGCTTTAATTGTTTTCATTACCACATTTGGGCATCATTTGTCCATAATTCACTTTTTTCAGACTTTCAGGAAATTTACAATCATCATCACCAAAAATAAACTACTATATTGGTTTTACTTTCTTCACAGTAAAACTATGCCAAATGCAATAATGTGTTATCCCTCCAAAAATACTAAGTTCTGTCACAAGTCTTTAAACTAAAGTAACAGCATTATTTAACTGACTAATGGTAGCTATGGGTCTTTTGCTATATTCATACAGATACAATCTCCAAAGGGCAAGCTCATTGCTTTTAGAAATCTATTTTTGCATACAGTTCTGCTGACTAAAATAATGGCCAAAAGCTACCTCTTTCAGTTTAGAAGCTGAGCAAGGGGTTTCATCACTCTCATTATGGAAATAGAAATGTAAGTCAGATTTAGATGGATTTTACATTATTAAAACATTTTTTTGCTCTAGACCTTCATTCTAATAATAGCATAAGTTTGTCACAAATCAACGTGACTTACTATATATTAGTTCCTTATGGTGCTTTTAGTTTGTTGGCCTGTCCTCAGACCCCATACAGAAACCATTCCCTCTTTTAGCATTTGGTTACATTCTACTGCGTGGCACATCTGCCAAGACAACCTTCCACTACTCCCTGGAAATAAAGCATTTCATATTGAAAGAGAATACATAAATGTCCCGGCAGCATGTAAAAACTTATGTTTAAAACATACAGCATTTCAGAAAACCTCCTGTTAATGATTTGTCTCTGGACTTTAACAATAGAGGAGTTACTTTGATGCACTTGAACCCCAAGCCTTGAAGATTATTCTTTGAAAGAAAGGTTGTGGGCACATGAACAAAGACCCAGGTCTGCCTCTGGAAGCAATCCTGCTGCTGTGCATCTAACCCCAGGGGCCAGAACCCCTCATTCTTTCTCAGCATGATAATACTTACATACCCCTCTGTAGTGACACCAGCCTCCAAAGCCATATCCCTCTTGAGGTTTTTTTGGTAAGACTCTACAAAGTAGTGCACCCATATCTTGGGCCACTTCCCTGCAGCACCCAGCTTCCCACAAATGCTAGAAAACCTATAAACTTGATTCATTTTTATTTCAGAACAAGGCATAACAAGTACAAGTGTTGTGCTACATAACGCTTAGGAACTGAAACCTTTTATAGGTTATTGTGTGAAGCTCATGAGAGGACCCAGAAATACATTTGAAAAAAAGAAGACTTTCAAAAGTTGTAGAAATACCATGACCCACATGTAAGCTAAGAAACAAAGAACTAAATCTAGTTGAAGTTGGTATAAGGAAAATCTCCTACTGGCAGAAACCAAAGATGGGAAGACCAATTTCAATCCTCCTGTTAGTAACTACTGAAGACACAGAGTCAAGATAAGCCTTTTGCATTAATACAAATTCAATATAGAATAGAAAAAAATACAAAGTACACACAATCTTCTGTTTACAAGTAGTGTAAACTGAAGCTGCACCACAGAAAGATCAGGAAAAAAGAAAAAAAAGGCAAAGCCAGCTGGAATACTGCAAAGATTCTTCAACAATCTAATACATATAAGTCACACGAACTTCATTCATTATTTTGACCAGTTTTCATTACATGAGGATTAAAAGTGAAAACCTGGCCTAAAATAGGCAAGTAAAAGGAAGACTAACCAGTGCATAGGATTTTTATCTGGATTTTAGTAGGAATGCACATGATGCCACCTTTTAAGAGTTTACCAATTGTGACCGTTGGTCTTTCGAAAAAAAAAAATACCTGCTTTTTCTTCAATACCGCTTCCTTTTCAATAGCAATCAGTTGTTTTCCTTCATCTTAAGGATGCATTCCTACTCAACTTTCACATGCTGCATACTAAAATTACATAGAGGACTGAGACAGCACTGTATCTCAACCTTTAAAGCAAGGCAATGTAGCAAAAGTTATTGCATTCACCTGGCAGGAGTATTGTCTTTATGTAAATGATGAACAGCTGACTGATCAGAAACACCTGGAGTTGCACCCTATGAAAAATATCTCAAAATAAATCAGACTTTCTGGGGGAAGGTGGAACATCTTCATAGTCAAAAGTACTCCTCCTTACTTTTTCCTCTTTAGGATCTGCAAAACAGTTTTCCTAACACCTCTCCCCTCCCCAAAATTACATTAACAGCTTATAATTATGCATAAAGAGATGGCTTCTTTACAGCACCTGAAAACTTATGATTCAGAAACTGTCCAGCAGATACAGTCTTCCTTCATATGCATACAATTCGACCTATTTTCCACTCAAAATCTGCTAAGGTTGCCCTGGGCTGTGTTTCTCCAGCAATGCTATTGTGTTCAAACACCTTGCATTGCAGGATTTTTCCCTCTGCTGGCCACCGTAAGGACTTGCTCCTAAGCCTTTTGTGACAAGCTGTCCCCCATGCAGTCTTCCTGCTAGCTCCTAAAAATCTTGTGTAGGTAGCCTGCGAAAATGAACCAAAGCAGTCATCTGGTTCAATAAAGAGATTATCAGCTCCTTTAAAACACTACCTCCACCTGCAGAAGCTTAAAAAGACAGAACACAGGTGACTCAGACCTCTTCATCAAGTTTAAGGATTCCTGCGAGCTTCTTCAGTGTTTTTATAAATAGATGCTCATTTTTGAGCACTTTGCACTAAAAATAACTTCAGAAGAACTCAAAACCAGCTAGCCTTAATTCGACTATGAAGAAACAGGTATACAGATTTTAAGTCTTCAAGCATCAAGTATTTAAAATCTGCTTGTTTTTAGAGCACAAAGCTAAAATAGAGTATATACTAGAACTCTGTCCCCTTTGGAGATAGATCACTGTGTCAAAACTGTGGTGAACATTTATTTCTTTTAACAGTGATAAAAAACTTTTTCCAAGAAGAAGGAATGAGAGAGGGTCTTGATCACATACACCTTCTCAATATGATGACATTTCACCAAAAAGGGGATAATCAGTGCTAAGAAAGTAACTTATTATTTACATTTTTTATTCTCTGGTACACTGTTTTCTCTCCAGTGTTTAATTTCTACCAACATTTCATGAAGAAGGTTGCAGACCCTTATTTTTGGGACACAGCTTTTAAAAAATATTTTAAATAATTTTACATAATTATATTTCTCCAACTTTACCTCTTTCTTCCCACCTGCACACCATTTCCTCTAGTCTCACCCTCTCCTTATAGTGACTCAGCATTTCTGAGGCATTCAGGCCTAATCCCACAAACTGCCCATATTACATTATTCTGACCACTACAGTGAAGTTCCACAGAAAGCAGTCTACTGAACATTATCAATATTCAGGGACTATATCCACATCATATGCCTATAAATGGCACATTAAGGTTGACAAGAAAATACAGGTTAAAATGTATGGTTCCAAGAACAGTAAAAGAACAAATTTTTTTTTTCTCAACATTTTCCACTCTATATATATAATAAGGCGGTCTTAACTTTTTTCACATGGTATTAAAAAAAAATCCAAAATACAGATACCTTTCTTTACCTAGCTATAAAGGCAGTGTAGGAGACATCAAAATCTCACTAATAGGATTTATTACAATATAGCATTTATTTTAATTCTGGGGAAAGATAAAATCCAGTATTGAAAAGAATTCTCCCTCTAAGTCAAAACCAACCCTTGTGTATCTTTCACAATCAATTGCATTGGTTTGTTTATGGGTTGTTTGAGCTGTTTTCCTTTTACACCTTCCAGACTTCCCCCTGCCCCCAGTTATTGCTCTACAGAGAAGATTATAGCAAATGTTAAACAGAACAAAATAATACAATACCAAATATTTTAGCTGTTGTAAAGCAGATGAAAGGGCAAAAAAATTACTTCATGCAAGGAAAGACGCAAGACGCAAGTTGGGGTGAAGGTGTCAGGTACGATGATCTGGAAGCAAGACATACAAAAATCCATCCAGACAATGAACATAATCAACTCTTTCCTTCAATTAAATATAAACAGTAAATATAAAACAATAGAAACTTCATGCCAGAAGAATGAAGTCAACATAATGTCCCTCTCCATGAAGGCCCAGGATTAAGGAACCCTTCTGTAGGAAAAACTGCAGCATTAGCATTCCCTGTGCTTAAAAGGGACACAGTGAGTAGAAAGAAGATCCACTTTACACAATACTCAGCAGCAAGTATGCCCAAGGAAATCAATACCAATTCTGTCAGCACTGATTTCTGCAGAGCTTTACTCCAACATGTAGGTACAAGGTAGGGCATAGGAAGGATAGGCAACAACAGCAACGTTCTTTGTGGGCAGTGCTGGGTAAGTGCAGAGGTTGGTGAACATTGTCCTCCATGGATTTCAAAAAACCCCACATACAGCAACATGGAGGAAGCATTATTCCCAAAGGCAACTCTGCAAGTGCTTGTAAAAATCCCTTTCTTCCCACACCCTTCTCCCAGGAGGGGAACAGCAAGATCCTAGTGTTTTAGGTGTATTTAAAAGAGTGGTCTCACTTGAAAGAGTATTAGTTCTGGATGTAGTGTTCTCTTAAGCAGCTCCAGTTTCCAACAATCAAAAAGCTTTTCTGTGTCAACCATAACATATCGGTGTATTGAGATGCATCCGAAGGCACATACCAGTATCCATGTTCAATAAGCTACAAAGCACCCTTTCTTCCTATTAAAGCATCAAAACTATACAGCTATCTCAACTTTTTTTTTCAAAAATTATCCAGTTCCTTCTTATTAATTCCACACCTGAAATGGCACATAACCAATATCAACATAAGAACACATAACATGTATTAAATTCACTGCCTAAAATTTCAAGAGAAATGCTATTCGGTAGGTAGCAACTCCATTACAGCTAAGTCCTTCAGTAATATCATACACACGGATTTGCTTTGTTGTCTCTTCCCTACCACAGTAATCTCTTTATATTCAAACCATCTTTACCTTCACTTTGCCTTTTACCCTGTAGGAAGAAATTAATTTTTTAAATAAAGATTTATAAAAATAGGATGAAATAAATTTAAAGGGTACTAAGTGATAAAGTTTAGACCGGTTTATTTCTTTACAAAGTTATTCCACAAAACCAAACTTTATTCAGTTCCATACAATTTCAGGGAAAAAGAAAACCCATACAACTTACTAGCTGGATCCATACAAAATGGAATATTAGATCTTGTCATTAAAAATGAAGAATGCAGGTACTGTTTGACAAAAAACGGTAACACTTAACAGTGGTCTTCACTGACCATACAGTGGCAGGAAATGAATGCTGCATTTACTAGGTAGTGCACGGCACACTCAAAGCCAAGTAACTCATGCTGCAAGTTTAGGATTCCAAAGAAGCTCCCTATGCAGCTACTTCTGCAGTCTGGAGCTGTTTTGGAAGAAATATTTTGTTGATGATGGTGTACCATAAGTGAAGACACCAGAATCTACGCTGATTAGTCAAGTCAACTTTGCCTAATTCTCATTTGTTTTATCTACAGTTCAGTTTCTGAACCATCCGGAAATTCAAAATAATTATTTTTAAGCTAACACAAGGGAAATTACATTCTTGTTTAATTACATGTACTCCTTTAATTCCTAGAAATGGTGCTAGGGACCACCATTAAGTCTTGAATATCTACAGATTAAAACACACATGGTTTCACATCACACATCACCGTTTTGAAAATTCTGCAGATGAGCCTCTTTTTACCCTACCTTGTCATGTTTCTGCTGGTGCCTTGCCCTGGTATCCAGGATATGGTAAGGGGTCTCAGAGTCTCTGTTGATGTAATAGATTAGTCTTGAAGGCAGTGTGATTTCTTTCTGGATTGCATTGCTGTAGCTGTTATTTTTACTGTTACTGCTGTTACTCTGTTGAAATGTATTCTCTTCATCTGCCAGTACTTCCTCTATACCGCTTGCTGTTTCATTCCAGTGCAGGCCTGGGGAAAAAAGATATGCCAGCCATAAATTCCATGGCAGAATGTGTTTATTTCCATGAAAAAGCTACATATTTGCTTGCAGTTTTCTAACATTTTACTAATCACTCAAGCAAACAAAAAGATAGCTTACTCACTGAGCTAGATTCAATTCATTTTTCACACATAAAATGGTTTCAGAAAGAACATTGTTTATTTAATTACATATACATTTTCATATGCAGCCACAGATTATAAATATTTTAATACCTCTCAACCTTCAGGAAGAAAAAACCCAACTTAATGCATATGTAGTTATCCCCTACACCCTCTTGGATAGACAAATTCTTTCACAAAAAACCCCAAAAAATCTACTAAAAGCTAAGAATACTCCCCCGGTTGCTAACATAAACTGAATTCAGAGTCCATGTGCACGGAATGCTAAACTTCCTATTATGTAAAAGGAATTGATTTCTACTTCTTTTAACTTCGACAAGAGCCCTTTTCTTCAGTAGCAGCTTTTGAAATGAAATCCTGTCTCTTTCCTCATTAAAATGTCAAGAAAGTCAGTCAACGGGACGTAACAACGTAACAATATTACAATGTAACGGCAATGTACAAACAATAATAACACGATGCACAGACAGACTGCATTCAGAGCATTCCACATGTCACCTATATGCAACCAAGAGCAAATAAACAACAAAGCACACACGAAAATCCGACCCCAAGCAGACAAATTAGCGGATCCCCGTCCACATGCACCGTGACACATACAAAGCCCACCGAAGCTTTTTGTGTCGCATCCCTCACCGGCGCCTTTTCACGCCCAGCATCCCTACCCAACACACTGCAGCACCGGAACCGCACGTACCTCTCTTTTGTGTAAGCAAGCAAGCAAGCCAAGGCAATGTTAACTGAGCCCCGAGCTTACACCCAGCCGACACAGACACGTACACAAAGCTGGGAGCGGGAAGGGAGGAAGGAATGGTTGCGGGGAAATGGATGCTGCCGGGGTTTATCGCGGGGGACGGGGACCGAGGGGCCGCAGACGCCTCAGGCACACG
>VZTG01007440.1:0-26169 GCA_013397845.1 Melanocharis versteri
TGATTCTCCCATTCCCCTGCTTGAGTAAATTTATCTTTACAAAGTGCCCAGAGTTTAAATTATCTCACTAAAGAGGCTCTGAGTTTGTACTGAGCTATTAATGGGTCAAAGCCAATCTATATTTACGGATTTGGAAAAACAATACACGCTGCTCTAATGATTGCTAGCTACAAGTTTCTCACACAAATGGCTAATAAACTTTGTCATATTGGAGAAACAAGCAAATATCAAGTTGCCTTTGGCTCCTCTCAACTCTACAGCGCCACACAGACAGTATGGGGGACACATTTGATTTCTACAGGAGTAAATTAAACATGTAATTAAATCCGATTGTCAAAAATGTAATAATTTAAAGTTTATAGCACTATTGTTCCCACTGCACTTCACACATCCCTAAATAAAGACACAGTTACAACTGTAAAGCACAACTTTTGGACAAAGTGGCCATCAGGTCACACCACCAGCTTCTCCTTGGGCAGTGTTTCAGCAAGTTTGGGGCAATATTATGGCTTTGGTGCAGTTTTGGGGCTCAACAGTGAGTAACACACCACAGGAGTGCCTTTAGCACCAGCCTCGTGTCCTGCTCACCACTAGGGCCAGCCCTTGTCTCTCAAAGGTCAGAAATGCTGAATAAGTGGAAATTCTCACCACTTCTGTGTGTCCTTCCACAAACCACCTGGATTTAAGGAATACAGAGATGTCCTTAATGGAAACACACCTGTCCTACCTGGATTTAAGGAATACAGAGATGTCCTTAATGGAAACACACCTGTCCTGTGGCACTGATGATGATCTAATTCAGGCCTTGTGCTCCCCATTGGGCTGTCCCTTCATTTCCCTCTCCTGATCCTGCTTCTGCTTTCTCTGCACCCAGTTGTTTTCCTGTTTTCTCACTATGTTTTTGTTGTTACTTGCTTTATGCTTTCACTTTGTAAATTTCTTCCTCCACTGCCTTTCTCCTTATAGTCCTGATGCACCTAAAATGAATAGATCCAAACTGCAACAGGATGCAATCTGGATCGAAATCATGCAACTATGGTGCCATCTCCTCCTGCTGAGCACTTAATTCACACTTGATGTGAGAATTTAACAGAACTGATGCACTGAATAGACCTTGAAAGAATCCCAAAAACATGAGCTCAGTATATGTAGATAGATAAATCCAAACATACTTTCCCAAACATACTAAAACCTAGAACCTAAACATATGAAACCTACTAAAGTCCTTTTGCATCACACTGAAAGAGAAAACAAGCAAAATTGTTCAAGTGCCAACCACATTTTCATATAAAGAATAACCTTGTCCTGGGCAAAACAGACCAGGAAAATGGATGAATGAGTGGCAAATATGAGTCACTGTCTCTGAAATCTGCCTCAATGGAATCAGTTAAAGAGAGCAAACTAAAAAAGCACTAGAAGTGAAATAAACTTATGTGTATATATATCTTCATAGATACAAATGTGTTTAAAAATGGAATTTTTAAGGATCCATTATGCAAACATTTGAGTTAGACAGAATGGTATAGAAAGCACTGGTTTTACTGCCTCTTAATCCAAGAAAAAAATGAATGGACAACAAAATGTAAGGATTAGAAGTGTAAAACTTTGGCTTTTAAAGATATCGACTTCAAGCACTGTACAGCTTACTTATCTGCCACAAAACACAACTGAGTGTTTGTTAAAGAAGTGTCTAGAAAGAAAACTGATGCAAATTCAAGGATTTGGTTTAGGCAAATGGAAGCAAGGCCAATCAGCCAACTGTGCTGCTGCTGCACACAGCTACGACTCCAGGTTTATGCCCCTCCTGCACAGCACTCCTTTGAAGAAAATCCAATTGCTGATGAACAAATTAGAGCAGACTCAAATGAGCCTGTAAGAAGGACCATGAAAACAGCTGCAAGTATAAACAGCAGCTTCCAAGGGAAAAGTTAACTGGCCACTACAAATCCATCCCATGGGGAAAGGACTGCAGCTCCAGCCAGGCGATGGGTACACTCCGTGCTGAGGAGCAGTGATGACAAGTGGGGAAAACAGAACAAGGAGGCACAGGGTGAAAATAATACTCTTCATGTGTACATGAGCCTGCTGATGCATGCAGATACATCCCTGAAGTCTTCAGGGTAACAGAAAACATTGTGGAAGTCTGGAGGGAGCTCACAAATCTGCTGTGTAGCACCCACTGTCTGTTACCATTCCAAAACGCTTTATCCACTGCTCAGCTTTGCTCGTGCAACAAAAATATTTGCCCTAGGGGCTTGCATCCTAGGAGCAGTGATGTAGCACATTCAGTTTAGACTCATTGATCACATTAAGGACTGCTGTCTTAGAACTGCATTACTGAGAAAAGGCCTCCCTATTCCACCAACATCACTATGGTAACTATGGGAATATTTAAACTTACTCCTGCACTACACTCAGGAGACTCTTGCTTCAGCAAACACGAAGAACTAAGATTTATTTATTGTCTGGTCCACTTTCCCAGGGGTTCACACACAGAATTGCTGTGCTTAACCTTTTAACATTAGGTTACTATCCAGAAATACTGATTAGAAAATGTAAATCATTCTGCTAACCTCTTTCAAAAGGCACCTCGTGCAACAGATACACTCTCCCTGTGTAAATGTTTTCTAAGTATATTGATGTCTTTGTTAAATTCTTAATGCTTTGGGCTGTGGAATAAGTAAAAAATCAATAGGGACATACATTTTAAGAAGGATTGCAATTATTATCTGTGTTTTTGGCTATTGGTGGCAAAAGGTAGTTTGACCTCCCACTAGTTGGAATACTTGATTTCATTTTTTCCTGACTTATATCCCAATCTCTGGATTTTGTCCCACACCCAAAGATTTCAATTAGCATGGAATCTCTGGCTACATCTCAATGAATTCAACTAGAAGTTGTTACAAGAAGCAAGGACTCCTAAAGAAAATATATTTCAAGTACTCTGTCGAAGAAATATAACGTGCCTAGTAAAAAACTAAAACAAAATGTCAGAAAAAAAACCGGCCAGGAACAAAATTTTCACAATCAATAATGGTAAAGCTTGAGAAAAGACAGCAGCCTCAGGACACTGCAGAGCTCACAACTAACACAATGCTGTCCTGGTGTACAAAGAATATTGGTGGAGGAAGGGAGAAGTCATTTGCAGAATACAATGGTGACACAAGTTAATGGCCCTGAATACACAGCACAGTTTAATGCTTGTTAATGATCATTAACAGTGGCACCAGTATCGATGCAGCAACAGGGATTAACATCCTTGATCTGAGCAGAAATTACCCAAGATCTACTTCTAAGCAAGCAAGAAATGTGGCAGATGTCAGCAACAGGAGAGCAGAAAGAAGCACAGCTGTGCAGCAGGTCCTGACAGTGCGGCCAGGGAGGGGAGATCATGTAAAACAGCCCCTAATAACATTGTTTAAAGACTAGACCAGAGCCAAGAGGAAAAATTACTGAGGGAAAAACCCTATTGTGGTACAACTGATGGAAGAAAAAGTTATAATGAAGAAAAAAACACAAACCAACCACTCCCAAAAGCTAAAACTAACGAGAAAATAAAAATTCTTCCTAAAGCAAGATTGTCCATTGCTTGAGAAACCACAATTCCTGGATCAAAGGACTCCACAATGCACATTTTACTTGGTACAGGGGTGGTACCTCCACAACCTTTCCCTGAATGACCAATTACCCATCCACAGCTGGCTCACAGAGAATCCTCATCACCAGCACAAATACAGCCTCAAACTCCTCCAGTCAATTCCCTAATGAGAGAATTGAATCATTCAATCTGTTTCACAACACCATTGTTTAAATTCTTTTGTTTAAGAAGTTATTTTAATAAACCAGTGGAATGGCATCAATCAAGCCTTTTATTCCTCTTTTCAGCAGTTTCTGAGAGAAACATCAGCCAGCCTGGAGATGCTCTATGTACCTTTTCAAATTTTCTGGGCCGTTCCCAAAACTTTGTCTTCAGACTTGGCAAAACCTGGGTGTGTATTTCACACCACTAGCTGAAGTTTTAGGAAAGAAGAGTTTTAGCTGAAAGCCTCCAAATATTGGAGAGCTATCTTAGGATTTTTTTTTACTTGTTCTTCCACAGGCTGCTTTTCACTGCACAGAGAATCAAAGTCCAACCCCCTCTGCTGCCTTTCAGAAAGAAACTCTTCACAGAGAACCACAGGCAACAAAACAACTCCCTGGCCTGGCTTCCAGCTCCAGGCTCTGCACAGAGAGATTCCAACAAAAAATGAAAGCTCTGTGCAGAGCTGGCACGAGTAACACTGAGCACATCCCACTTCACTTCTGCCCAAGCCCCTGACAGAGCATTAATGCATCATCACATCACAGCAAATGCGTGAGTACCAAACACAGCCCCTGCTGCAGCAAAAATGCTCTGGAACGCAGTGGCTGCATTCCAGCCTGGCCACTTCAGACCCGCATCTCTTCTAAAGGACAGGAAAAAAATAATATAGGACTTCACTCTTACTACCCATCATTAATTTCAAGAGTAATACCAATACATATAGATACATAATTCTAACAGAGGTATTTGTCTGTTCATGGAATCCAACTCAGCAACAAATTTCTGGAGCAGAATCTCTTCTTTTATTGCTAAGTGATGGATTGATTTCTTGCACTTGACCCATATCCATCGACAAACATCACAACACACTCAGCTCTGTGAAAACAAGATCGTATTTATCTCATGCACAGGAAAAGCTTCCTTTAAAAAGTGACAAGTGTTTTAAACCATATTTTCCTGCACAAAGTTGGCATATGTGCTGCTGTGGAATCTGTGCGCTGTGCTTCCCAAACCACTTCCATTTTTATCATAAACAATTTTAAAGCAATTTCAACCATCTTCATGCCAGGTTTCCCAGGCCTACTTTTTATTTTCTTTTTCAGGATAGACAAGAGGCAACAGAGACCCAAGGGAAGCACCAGCTCCAGCAAAGGCCACTGTCTACACATTTCACTCCTCAGGTGACAAGGCAGCGTACAGCATGAGAAACATGCCAGGGACAACCACAAATAAAATTATGGGCAGACACCTTCTCAGTTGCTCTTTAAGGAAAGCAAACATGTTATGAGAAGCTGAAGTAATACTTCTCCAGCCAGGTAATACCTTTCCATGATAACTGTAATACACAGTCTACAAAATATGACAGTGAAACCACTGGTTAACTGTAAAGCAAAAATGCTTAAAATTATAATTCGTTTGTTTGTTTAAAGACTGTACTAAACAAAATAAATGTTTGCAAAATAAATGTGAAGAAAGCAGAGGGATTTCCTCTCTAAACCAGTCCCACGGTTTTGCTGATGTTCAAAAGGGGTGTCATCACCTATTCTCTTTTCTCCTCACTGCATGAAAATAAGGATGCCCACATCAGAACTAGCAAATACTCAGCAAATGAAAGCTTCTGCTGAGGCTTATAGAGGAAATATGGAAACACCATAAAAACCCAAAAATAAAACAATAAATGAAGTTAATACAAGGGCTTGAGTTAAAAAAATCCAAAAGCCTGGAGTGCAAATATTTCTGACTTAGATGGAGTGGTTTATTATCCTCTCCAAAGAAACACATTAAAACTGTAAAAGCGGAATAAACAAAAAAAAGTTGTTGAAGAATCTTTGCCTTGAAAGTTTATGTGCATGAAAAACTATTTGCTTTTAAAATTAAATTTGAACAGGGTGTGCCTGCTGAGACTGCCGGCACAACCTTGGATTTTACGGTGGACAAAGCGATAAACCTAATTCCAAAAACAGGGGTTTACAATAGGAGAATGAGGTGCAAACATACGATTCCTCCAGGAAGCTCTCATTGGAATGCTGCATTCATATTCAGGCTGGTTGGCTAAAGAAAGGAGCTGTGTTTGCTTCCCTCCCCGGAGTGCCCCTGCAAACCCTTTCTCCCGGGCTGGCACACACACACAGACACGCTCTCAGGTGATTTGCTGAGCTTTAGCACGAGACAGGATTCCAGGGCACTGCCTGCTGCAGGCCATCACTCAGACTGCAGCTCCTTCTTCAGCACTCTTCATTAAAACACATGAAAAATATTTTCATTGTGCTGACTATACACCCACCTGACAGAGTACCACCCAGGAGACAGAGCACTCTATCATATACAGGGAAGATTGGTAAAGAATGTCTAAACAGAAAAAAATGGAAGCAACTCGCATATTCTTCCAGAGGAATAAACACAAATATTCTGAATTTTATTGTCATTAACAGCTATAGTCCCTGAAACAAGAGATGTAAGTACAGATCTCAGTAATAGAATGCAAATCTTTTGAGTCCTCAATATTTCCCACAGGGCAGCAAACGTATTTCTAAGTAACTTGAGAGAAATTGGGAAAATATCCAGAAAAAATTCTTCAGTCTGTCTCCAGGATCCAGCTGACACTGGCAGATGAGCAAGGGTTCCCACACTGGTTTATGGACAGCTAACAGAGTGACAGATGCACTGGTGTCACTCACACAGCGAGGTTAGAGCTCTGCCCCAACACACCCTGTCCCATGACCTGACACTGAATGCACTGTCCTGGCACAGGAGAAATGGTCCCCAAGCACACATGGAAGGAGCTGCTGGTCCAGACCTGAAGAAAAGATTCCTCCCTGCTGCAAAATGGTTACACCCCACAACAGAAGCAATCTGAGATACCTTACGTCCCTTAGCATGTTTCTTTTTTTTTGCAGGGGAAAGCATAGGGGAAGTTTAACCCCAGTGTTTTCCCAAATTTAATCCCTCTGGATATTGAAGACTACATGGTAGTTTTGGGCTTAGACTTAAACCAAGTGCTTTGCCATCTTATGCAAAGCTCTTATCAGCACCAGTGAGCTGTCAGGTTCAACCATTTTCATTATTCACTGGCAGCGTTTTAAAGTCTTACTTCCTAATAGAAACTCTGAAAATCAATAACGGTAAAGGAAGATGTACTCTCATTTAACATCTCCAAAATTATGCCAGACAACTGGAATGCATTCTGAAATTAAACACTTTTCCAGCTAACAGGGATTGGACTGGTTAATGGCTGCATGTACCCTCCACCATGTCCTTTTAAAGCCAAAGTGATCAGATTTATAACAGACAAAGCTTAGTAAATTACTACATTATTTTCAACAAAATTACTAGCTATCAACCCTATTTTCTTATTTTTTCCTTGAAAATTCTTTCAAATAAAGAAAAAAAATCCAAGTCAGGAACAAAAAGAAATATATATATTGCCTTTCAAATAAACCAAAATAAAAAAGGAGAAAAAATGAAGGAAAGAAGGAATCTGGATATCTGCAAAGGTACATCTTTAAATATTATATAAAATGAGAATATATTTTGTCACTTTTAAAACTAGCTCATAGTGTTTCTTTAATTTTCTTCAGCAACATCTGATTATCTCAGATAAAGACCAACATCTCCTCTCTAACTTTAGACATTTGCATAATTATTAACTTTGGTGGCAAGCACATAAAATTGTGGACTCAGTTTCAAGCAGAAAAGGAAATGGACTGTAAAAACTTCTGCATGTAACAGCTTTTCTTATTAAAGAGCAGTCTAGAAATAGCTACATGGGGATGGATTTTGTAGTGAAGGAGCTTTCAAACAAGGAAGAAATAATGTGCTTGGAAGATAATGTCAGAGAAATTCAAAGATCAGTAGGGAAAGTTTCATTAAAGGGCAGCAGTTAAATACCAGGCCTTACCTAAGGACACAGTGATTCATCTACCACTTGAAATCCTTAAATCTTTCTTTTTGTTTTTCTACAAAACATGCTCCAGACCCTGAAAGACACTGCTTACAGCACAAAACTGCTTTTTCAATCTATTCCTACCCCTTCCCAGGAGGTAAAGATGATAAAACTTTCAGGTAGATACAAATTATGCTATTCCAAGAGGAGCAAAAGGTAGTAAGTAGCTATTTATTTCCTGCTAAAATCATCCTGTGCAGAGTTCACTTACCCTGCCAATATCCAAAGAAAGTGCCAAATGCCCCCTCTCCAGCTCCACAGTAATGAATCCAAATATGAAGTTACACATTTCATTCTCCATGCATATAATGCCATCACTGCAGTGCCACAGTGCCAGGACAGAAAGTCTTAAAAAATAAAAATAGAAGCAGGAAGCAGAAATGCTGCTTTGCAAGACTATTCCTTGAGGTTTTTCATTATCCAAGATACTGGATATCATTAATTATACTGGCTATTTTCAAAGAAAATGTAAAAAAACCCCATAACCTATACTTTTTTTTCGGTGTTTATCAAAAATGCTAAACAAATTATAAATCCTTAATTACCCCCCACTTTTTTTTTTAAATTCTCATAGACACACATACTCTAAGAAGCAAAATGTTCTTTCTTCCCCCCTTTTTTTTGTACTATTGGACTTCATTGTTTCTTTGGCAAATAAACTCCAGAAAACACCTAACTGCAAGCCTAGAAGCTTTCACACTGACTCCAAAAACCATCACTGCAGAAAGACTGGATATTAGTACAACTGTACTGTTAATAAAACACAGGGCCTTCCTTTATTAAACAGCATTTCTAATATTATTTGCAAGAGATGGGGAAGTTCATACCTGTACAATCTCATAGCTTTTAGACTGGATTGTAAAAACTATTTTTTGCATGATACTGAAACAAATTGTATTTTTTGCATGATACCAATAAAATTAAATTCCACTGCAGGAGCTTTTTAAGATGGATTTTGAAGACCACAGGAGAAATCTGTATACAAGCAAGGGTTTAGCATCAAATTCTACATTTCTTTTTACCACATCTGGAAAACTCATAAAAGAAGCTTTGCTCTAATTATAGGCTGTAGAAGTGAGTTAAGAAATACAATAAACTACATGGTTTATAGCATCACAAATATTTAATTTAACTCCATCTACAGCCTTTTAGTTTTATTGTCCTGGGTTTTGAAATTATTACTATTTTTATGCATAGAATATTATGCACGTTATGAACAACTACTAGAGTTCTTAGGAGAATAATCTCATGGATTTTTTAAGCAACAAGAATAATAGATAGAACCAGCATAACGACCTTCTTCCATTATGTACTTGCCTGCTTTCAGTGACCACTTTAGTTTACAATACTGGGTCTGTGGTCACTTTATTTGACAATTAGGACCAGTGTTTTTCAGATAGGGTGGAGTCAAAGGCAGCTGTTTCGTGAATTCAACAGAGAACAGCAAACTGAAAACCTGCTTTATGATTTCATTAGCAAATAGTCTTAACAGGAAAACAGTTTTCTGCCAAAGCAAGAAACTGCTCCTCTTGGCAACAGAGCTGTTCCAGCTTTACCCAATATCAGACTTTTTCGCACTGACTGCAGACAGAAAGCAGTCCAAAGAAGAAATTAAGAGCAGCTCAGCAGAGAGATGAGATGTCATTGGAGTAGCTGGGGAAAGGGAGTGGCAGGAAACTAAACTGAGTGTCCCTTCTCTTAGCCCTAAACTAATGGGTAACAAATAACACCAGAGCAGGACTTGAAAAAAGAAAAAAAAAGATTGACCATACTTTTCTCCTTTTTATGCTTTTGATTTTAAATGCACTTATCCTTGTTATACCCACTTCATTCTTCAGAGTTATCATAAAGCAATAATTCAATCACACAGCTCTCTACTAAAAGAAAGCAGTTCTAGTTATAGCTGAACACCAAAGTTGATATAACTGAAGCAGTATTTCCCATGCAGAGTCATTCTGAATTTTCATACACAGCCACCAGACTGCCAAACTCCCACCTTGCACAGAGCACGCCTCAACAAAATCGTATTTTGCACAAATCCTGTTGTCATTCCTTTAGTTCTATCACCTGCACTAACACCAGGATGAACATAATGACACAAACCAGGCAGTTGCTACTGCATTACATGTGCATTTCTTACAAACAGAAAGAAAGTGAGCCAGGCATGCCATCAAGAGAAAAAGAAGTCAAAGAGTTGAATAGAAGAGTTTGAATTTGTTTTCTTTTTTACATTAAAACTGCTTAATTTTGGAGGAGTCTGCATCCCATGTACAAATCATTAAATAAATTAGAACACTAAATAAAATTGGTAGTCATCAGAAAATTATTACGAGCTGTACAAATATACTGAAAATTCAAAAGTCTTTTCTAGATGCAAAGAGAACCAGTTCTCAAATCCAAAAGTTCAGATATTAATAGAATTGATCTTCTTGTGAATCTACAAACAAGACCCAGTTCTTAAAAACAATTCTTCATCACTGCTTCCAACCGAGTCAGGAGCATGAACAGATAATTTTAGTGGGTTTCTACTAGACAGAGCTTTAAAATTAGAAAGCCACTTCAAAAATTGATGAAAGAGATGTGATTCAGAGCAACAAGGAAAACTGGGACACCGGCCAATTTCAAGAGGATTTAAAATTTTAACTGACTTTTTTTCTCAGTGACTGGATAATGATATCATTCAATACTTAAAATTTTTTACCTCGTTTCAAATTACATGAGAGCTTATAAACTTACCATTAATCCATTTGGCTTCTGGATTGTGAACTATGAACTCTTTTCTGAAGAGATCTTCCAAGGATAATCTGTTTTCTGAAGAATTTGCGAGTTCATCTAAAATAAACACAACAAGATCATTTCAGATAATTATTGAAAACAATATATTCAGTGTTGTTTGCAAAACACTGGAATTATAGAACCAGAAGTCCTGTTGAAATTGGTAACAACACCTTTCTCTTATTTCTTTTTCATAACAAGAAAAAGTATCATTTTTGTGGAGTAAAGCTTCAGGAAACAAAGAATTGGTACCTTTTGGACAGGAAATTTGCAGGATTTAGTGCTTGGCTATTTATTATATTGGGACTTTCACAGCAAAGCTCTTTCTTACCACACCCCACACCACAAAAAATTACAAACCAGCACCAAAATTTCCTGACAGCCAAAGGATGTTGGCCATATTGAGTACCTTACACTGACAGAAACTAAGTAAAAAACTCCTGCAACTAAATTTGGAACCAACTTCACCTATTCAACAATTTAAAATGAAATAAAAAAAAAGTCTACATGCACATTTTATAGCCTGTGCTTGATTTCTAGTGATGAGAACAACATAACTTTGCTAATGGCCTTGGGTTTTTCCCAAATACGACAGAACCCAGGAATATTGTGTTTCTGAACATTAGCTAACACTGACTTACAAAACAAAATAAAATAAAACAAAGCCATTTCCCTGCATCTAAAATTATCTCCACACTTCAGAAAACTAAAAAGAAGGTCTGGTAAATATCTGTTCTTGCGCTGTAAACTAAATAAATAAGTAGTGAAGGTTCAATAGCGAACTGCTGCACTAACAGTGGTGATGTTGGACCACTGCTATTAAAGCAAAAGTTTTAATATCAAAAGACAAACCCACGAAGTTTCCAAGGAATAATCACTGGCAGCAGCTTGCACTTCACCCGACTGCTTGAGGCTGTTTAGAACAGCAGCTGCCAAAAGCTCTGCTGTTTGCTGCCTGCGCCCTTGCAGAAAGATGCACCTGTGCACTTCCCACACAACCAGTCCAATGCCCAGTCATGTTTTTTAAATAATTTCGTATTATTGGCAGGTTACCATAAATTACTGCACTATTTCTCCTCTCTATGAGCTTTTCTTTTTTCTCCCCACAAGAGGAACTTTATGTTAGGCAGATTTTGTCGTTACTGATATTACACAGCGCTCTGATGACAGACACACACAAAAAGAGTATCTGGCATCACAGCAGTCAAGCAGCAATCTTGTTATCTTTGTGTCAACCCACCATGTTACCAGGACATTTTTAACAAAGAAACCTGCTTTGTAAAGGTCATATCCTGTAATACATTTCGGATGAAAATGTGACCCTTCAAAGAGAATCAAGTCAATCAATAGTTTCATTATAGGTCTTTATTCAGCCGAATTTCTCAATTAGAGGGCCAGCTGAAAGCTTACTGGAATCAACAGAATATGATATTTTTTGCCTTTAAATGTCAGCACTGCCTGCTGCAGTCACTTCAGCTGGTATTAATAAGGTGCATCCTTGGTGTACTGAAGAGAAACTCCCTTTTAATGCACATCATGAATTTACAATAGACACGAGGCCATCCCAGCTGCTCACAGCACAGCTCTGCTGCATTTTGCATGTTGCTCCCTCTCAGGTCACAGCAGGGCCCCGGGGAGCACTCGCCCACCATAATCAACTCTTCTTGCACTTCATGTCTTGTACGGCTAAGCATGCAGAGTTGTCCAAATCCTCTCTCATAAGACAAACACTCTAATCCTTAAATAAGCCTTCTGCCCTCTTCCTACCTCCCAGGAATCAAAATGGCCTGTTTGGGTTTTTTTTTTCCATCTGCCTGTCCAGCATGGGACACAATATTCCACTTGCAGTCTTACTGGAGCTTTACAGCAGAGCAACATTATCTCTCTTGATTTATACCTAATCCCTCTGTTTACACATCATGGGACCTTGTTAGCTCTTGCTCCTGCCACACACTGTGTTTTTATCTTCAAAGTAAGCACATGTTGTTATGTGTGCTCTATTCAGCACCACAAATACATTCTTGTGTCTTCAAAACACTGCTTCTGACTTAACAGCATCAAACACTGGGCTCTTCACATGCCCATTATCCCCTTTCTCCATAACCCTGTTGACAACCTACCCTGAACAAGCTGTTTTCCATTACCTATTTGGATTCAACACACCCTGCTCCTGATGCTGTTTATAATTCCAAACGGGTTTCCCTTCTAACCTTACCTGAGTCTGTTTCTACTTATTGTGACCCTTGATTTCCTGCCACTTTGCCAACTAGCAATCAAGCTCACACAAGCTGTTATGTTGCCAAAGATTGCCTTACCTATGACAGATTTTTTTTCAACTGCTTAAATAAAAATCACTAAAATGATACATCAGCTGAGTACAGAAAGGCTATCAGAGAAGAAAGGAACACCATCTCTGCACTCTGTCTTCTATCACATCCCTAGCAAGAAATCTGGATATAAATTGGATTTTAAGGTAAGTTTTTAAATTACGGTTAGCATTTGTAAACTGAAAAAAAACTGGCATCTTCAAGCAACTTTACTAGATATTTTAAAAGTAATTTTTTTTCTAATGCTAAGTTTTTACCGAAATAGAGCCCTGTTTGTAACCCTTAACTCTCTCTACCTTTCCACTCTGTCAATATCTCAGATGCCCAGTTTATCTATAAAGGATGAATTACACATCATGGGAACCCTCAGAACACTCTCCTGGGTTAATCCTTGTCGAGCACAAGCACAGATTAGTTGTACTCCACAATGTTTACACTCACAGGCGAGGGAGAACAGGAGAGGATGACTCTGTGTCAGGGACCAGCTGGAATGCACGGAGCTACACCTGAGGATGGATGAGGAGCTGACCTCAGGGGTCAGGATTAAAGAGAGGACAGGGATAAGTGACATTATAGTCACCTTGGGGGCTGCTACAGGCCACCCGAGCTGGAAGACAGAGGGGAGTGTCCTCACATCCACGAGTCCAGGTCCTTGTGGGTGACTTCACTCCAATACCTCATGGGGGGACACAGCAGCAGGACATAACCAATCCAGAAGGTTCCTGGGAAGCATTGTTGGTAATTCTTCTCCAAGTGACAAGGACATGGACCTGTTGGAGCAGGTCCAGAGGAGCTCACAAAGATGCTCAGGGGGTTGGAGCATCTCTGTTGTGGCGACAGGGGCAGATTTGACACTGTTCAGCCTGCAGAAGAGAAGGCTCCAGCGAGACATTAGGGCACCTTCCAATGCCTAAGGGGGCTCCAAGAGAGCTGGGGAGGGACTTTTTCCAAGGGCATGGAGTGACAGGACACAGGGAAATTGCTTTAAACTGAAAGAGTGCAGGTTTAGATTAGGTGTTAGGAAGAAAGTGTGAGGGTGGGGAGGCCCTGGCACAGGGTGCCCAGAGAAGCTGTGGCTGCCCCATCCCTGGAAGAGTCCAAGGCCAGGTTGGATGGAGCTCTGAGCAACCTGGGATAGTGGAAGGTGTCCCTGCCCATGGCAGGGGGTTAGAATGAGATGATCTTTAGGGTCCCTTCCAACCCACACTAATCTTTGATTCTAGGATGCACTTGTTTTATTTTAAAGGCTTCCTTTTACTACTCTGTATATACTACATTACAAAATAGCCTACTATCTCTTTTTCACTTCCATTGTAAATTTTATTGAATTATTCCTTGAAGGAATGATATTTCCAATGTTCTCATGCTATTTGCCACAGATTTCTGTAGTTCGGTCTGAAATTATATATATATATTTATGTATAGCAAATGACACAGATTACAGAAGACACAAACAAAATCAAATGTTAAAAACTAAATTACTACTTCTTAACTGTACATCCAACTAAAAACAGTTCAAGTACTGGCATGTATTAATTCAAAATGACAAACACGTTTGTGCTTACTAAACTAGAAGACTGCAAAAGTAGAAATTAATGGCCTTGCTACTTTCCACAAGTTTATAGGATATTATTTTTGCAGGTTAAATGTAGCCTAAACACCTCATAAAATTTGCCTTCTAACTTAGCAAATAAAACTAATAATTATGTACTGTAGTATGCCATTAACTGAAGCTCCCTACTGACTTTTCTGTGGAAAAAAATGTTTTTATGCTAGAAATTAAGATAAAGGCTTGATGCTAAATGCCATCTGAAAAGTGGAAAACCGCCACTAGTAAACTGTATGCAGGCTAACAGGTGTAACTGGGAATTAGTATAGCTCACTTTGTGCCTGCATGACAAAGGAAGAAATTTACAGTATTTACAGGGAGTCTATACAGAATTGAACAGAAACCTGGATCTTCCTGCAATGAATATCCATATCACAAAAAAAAAAAAAAAANAAAAAAAAAAAAAAAAAAAAAAAAAAAAAAAAAAAAAAAAAAAATTATAGTTGGCTTTCTTTTCCTTTAAGAGTAGTATGAGAGAGGGTACAGAGAGGTCGGTCCTAACCCTGAACAGTTTATCTACAGGACATAATCCAAATGGATTCTCTTCCCAGAGGTTGATTTTACTCAACCCTTTTCACAAAAAGCATTTTCTGACTGTTTGTCTGACCTAATGTTCCCTACACTAATTTTTCCAAAGAAGTGTCCTTTCTTTCCCATCATGTGTGAGTTTTCCTTGAGTCTATGATTAGAGGTAGGTGCCACTTTGCTCAACAGTAAGTGCACATATCAGCAGGCATGGTTTAAATGCCAACATCAATATCTCAGTAAGGGACTCCTAGAAAAAGCATTCGAGTCTTCCACACCTTCAGAAACCGAAAGTTAATGTGAAGGTAGATCTACTGTCAGTCCCAAAAGGAAAAAAACAGCTTTAAGTGTTGTGGCAAAACACCTGTACAGGGGAGGCCACATCCATAAAACTCTTAGGCTGTTCTTAAGTGGTTTTTCATAAAAAAGCTTTCAGCTGCTAATACTTTCAATAGAACATTTGTCAGTTTTGAAATACAGATCAACAATGGTTAATCAGATAGGTCTTCACAGAATTCCTACCATGTGGAACATAAAGCCATGATGCAAAGCAAGAACAAGCTGATTCAAAGGCAGGAACTATTTAAAGGCACTGATATCTAAAAATCTACCTATGACTATTTCAGTGTATCAGGTATGTGATGAAACCTCAAAACCATGAAATAGAATTAAAGCAGCAGAAGAAAGGTACCTGTGTTATATTTATACTGACATACAAACCAAAATGATGGCATCCCATGGACAGCCACCCGTGTCTCTGCACTGGCCACTAATTCCCAACATAAAGCTATATTTATAAGATTATTCCCAAGGTATTTTCTTTTGTTTTCTCTTAAACACTTCTCCAGCAATCCACTCCACATATTAAACAAAAATCACTAGATTCATAATACAGTTGCCCCAGAGGACAGACAGGCTCCTGTTCTGAAACTTCCAAGTGTTGCCACTCCAGTCCTTTGTTTTAACAAGGGTAATCTCATTCTTTGGCATCTCTGTGCACTTTCTTTATCATTGCACCTATCTAATTCTGAAGAAAACCAGCAGGGATATTTGCCTGCAAGCCCTCTACTCCCAGGTATGGAGCAGTGGAGCAATTTCTACTTGATGGGAGCAGTGGGGTTTATTTAAAGTACTCCTTAGTCCATGGGGGCTCACAGAGAGTTCCTGAGCCCCAACAAGTGGTTACTGGGCTGAGAGTTCATTCAGACTCTGCCACTAATGTTTTACACCACTGGATGGATTGGGTCTTCCATTTTTCCATCTCTTTGTTGAGAACACTAAGACATTTATAAAGATTCTGAGTATTATCATAGATGAAAAGCAAGATAAAATGACCAAAAATGTTACTAATATTGTTGGTGCAATTTACTCAAACTGTGACCATAATTGCAACACAGAGGTTTCAGATTTGAACAGAAGCTAAGATATTAACAGGTCAAACTACATCTCTTATTTCAACAGAAATCCTGCTCAGTATTGTAGAGTCAAGTTACATTTCATGTAATAAAAGATAATACAAAAATAAAATCAAGAATTGCCTTAGTTTTAATATCATTTCTATCTTTACTGGAAGCTAAAGCCTCTTTGAAGTCTTTTGCAAGTGAATTACACTTTCTTTTAAAAACATGTTATCCCATATGGAAGTATTGATCCCCCTATTAAAAGGCAGGAAAGCCATCGCTCAGAATTTGAGAGAAGTCAAATGACAACTGTTAGTGTATACAGACCTAAGAGTTTCTTAAATTGTGGACAAAACAATGGGTAAATAATTGCAGACAAAAGAGATCACTGCTGTTGTGTTTGGCATATTAGTAAGTACACTTTTGCCTCCAAAAAATACCAGTGAAACAATCAGGCTTCTGAGCAATAACCATCTGAAATTATCATTTCCATAAAAAGAAGCAGCATGATGTACAGTGTTTAGGGGAATTTACACGAAATCTAAAAAGCACCCATCCGTAGAGGCAGAACTAAATAGGGAGAGAACTCTCTGATGCTCAAAATAGTACTAGAAATGAACGCTGAAACATCCCAGGGTAACAAAGGACATTTGCACCGAATATCTTCATTCAGACCTGTTATAGTTTATGAGAAAGATTTTCAAACCCAAATATTTATAATAACAAATTAGCATCCACTTGAAACTGAGCACTTCACAATAGCCAGATGTGAAGGGTTCTCAATTTTTTTCCTCCCCCCAAATACTGGACACCCCAAAGGGATCTTAACACATGTTCATGACAAAGTAGCTTCAGCTATAGTGCCTAGTACCTGCCAGCAGACCAGCAGAGTAGCAAAATATCTTCTTCCCAAACCATATGAATAATTCATAATAATCAAACAACTTAATAATGAAAGTGAAGGGGGAACAGCACTGATTAGGGCCAAAACAGGGCAAGTGTCTATCCTACAATGTTCCTGCAAAGCTTTCCATGGTAAGCATTCCCAGCTCACAAGAAAGCCCAGTTCTACAGCCCTAGATCGTTCTGGGAGAAAGGTTTTTATTTATATCAAGCTTCACAGTCTCTATGGGATATCTCGGAGCAACTGAGCTGACAGAACTAGTTTTCACTCACAGGACTTGAACTGAAATGTAGGTCCCAGCTTACACAAGTTTTCAACCAAGATCTCTGGATTTTGAAACAGCCTCAGAGATGTTGTAATTCACTGAGCTTTTTTAACATACTTTTTTAAAAAGTTAACATTCCCCTAGGTTGTTTATTCTTTTTCCATGAGTGCCTTCAAATGCTGCAGTTTATGTTTTTACATCATTAATAATTCTATATAGATATAAGAGCCATAACTGATAGTTATTATTGTAGATTCCAGCAAACACACGATACTTTACTAGTCTTCAAAAAAAAGCTACCTCTCCTTGAAACAAAGTCTTCTGTCTTAAAGTGTACCAGGACACACTACCATCTGCCTTCAAAATCTCTTTTTTATTATTCCCTGAAGAAGGTCCTATACACTGAGACTACAGCAGCACAACTTTGCTTTTATTTTTCTCAACATGATCGAAGTGGAAATAAGCAAACAGTCATTTTGGACTGCACCATGCATAAGGAGTAGATATTTACACAAAACAGAGGAAGCAGACTATCCACAGCGTCCCTGCAAACTCCTTCCAGCTGTCTCATGGCCTCTGACAAGCAAAGCTTTTTTTTCCTTTCAGCCTCACCACCTTCCTTTAAAGCAGCAGCTCTCTGCCGCTGTACTTGCTCATGCACAGACTCAGCCAGCTTCCCTCAGTGATTTCATCCCGTGGCCAAACAGTCTGGAACCATTATTTAACTAAAAAGAGCTTCATTAACTTTCTGCTTTACACAAGCTGAGCGCTTGAACGGCAGAATGTTTGCAGACCAGTATTTACTATCTAGGCATGCCATTCAAATCAGGTACTTTACATTGCAACTTTAAAACTGGCAAAAGGATTCAAAGACTTTTTTTCTTTAAAACCTGTGCAGTGTTTGCTCTTTTGGTCTACTTCTTGCCCTCTCCCTTTCTTTTTTTTTTTTTTTTTTCTGTGACTGAACCATTATTTTCCCCTCTTTGTTTCTGAAAGAAAGAAAAGGGAAGCAGCTTGTGCATGTACATATGGAAGATCCATGCTTGTGATTCAGTGAGAAGTTTCATTCTCGGAATCAGTTTTCCATGGCATACAACTTTCTCATAGCTCATCTGTGAATCTGAAATTACACCAAAAACCAACAACAAACTCTTGAAGTCAGCTCACACCTGCTGAGGCTCACAAGGATTGCTGTAGCCCCCTGAAGGCTGACACAATCCTAAGGACCTATTGCCAACCCCAAACACTTCTGCTCCACAAGGCCTCCAGTAGTTTCCGAGTCCCTACAGGCACCAAATTGACAATAGCCACAAGTTTAAAATGCTTAAAGGCAAGAGACACTTTAACATTTGTTGCTTTTGATGACTGCATTATGAATCATACACCTTTAATAAGATAAAATAAAGAAGTAGGTTACCTGGGGTTAAAAGAATGACTGACATAGTGATGAGTGAACAAACAACTAGAATCACCAGCAGCGCAATAGCAATTCCCTTCCAGTTCCTCTGCGGAGGGCTGTTACTTCCAAGTTCCTACAGGAATGGAAAAAAATGAAATAAAAGGAAAAGACCACGTTTCATAAACATACATTTCCAGAACTATTAGCGATAGGAAGATTGCTCTGTGCACGCTCATAATCACAGCACGGGAGGTGATCATGATCCCTCCCTTCTCCACAGTACACAGAGTCATCCAAAGGTGTGTAACTCTCATGCTTTTTTAATAGATTTCTTTATTTTTTTAAAATATATATATATGTAATTTTATACCTCTAAGAGACCATCAAATGATCTTACGCAAGCTGTCCAAAATACCACTGGTGTTTAAATGTCCTGAACATAAACTTCAGGACAATATCAACTAGCAGTTTATAAGATAATTACAGAAATGAAATGTAGCAATTTACTGTAATTCTACCTAACATGGTATGGACCATAAAGGTTTAAATACACATCCTTTTTAATGCACACTATTAAACTTATTTGTAATAGAAAGCATTAGCAAAACTGCCTGAGGCTGCAAGTATTCCATCTGAAGCTACAAGCTCTTTTTTTCTATGCAGTAGATCAACTGTAAACTGCTCCCCTATTAGTTATAAAAAAAAAAAAACCAACAGCAGCTTATAACAAATGTTAAATGAATGCTTCTGTAACTACCAGTGCACTTAAGCCTACATCCTCTGTGGTTACACGTTTAACTCCTGCCAGGCACCATTTACATTTTTTCAATAACAGCAATGCATTGCCCGCGTTGATGGTACAGTTTGAGACCAAACAGCACATAAACACCTAACAACACAATGACAAAACTAGTACAATTGCTTCTTACAACCCTAACTTTCCCTCACAGAAAACAATATTTTTCCTATCTAGTTCTGGCAAGCAAAAATGTTTCTCTGCCACAATTACAAAATTACATGTGCCTTTAGTATCTCAAGATTAAATGCTATGGTAAGACCACAAAAAAAAAACAAAAAACCGACAACAAAAAAAACAAGCAAAAACCAAACACCTCCTGCTAAGTTTTACAAGTTTCCAAAAGCATGGTAAAATTTTTTCACGTACACATTATTTCATTTTGCATTTCTGGGTTATAATGAGTGTGAAATGGAGAAGTCTTAACAGAAAGTGGCAATGTTCTCGTGCCTTCTTGGCTCACATACACCACCTCAGCACCACACATCACCCGCAGCACCAATAGCGTCTTTAACATTTTAATGTTGTTTTTCTAATTTCTTGCCTGTTCATTCCTACCTGTAAAAGACAGCTTCTCTCCCTGGTCCTCTTTTCCAGGAAATAGGAGGAGAATTGCCCAACACAATCTCTAAGCAGCCCCACAGGGAGTTCTCACAGCAGTCCTCAGCTCATCACAGCTCCCAGCAAGGAACCTCCCCAACACACCTTCTGCCTGCTGGACCCATCATCCTGCCCAGTCTGCCTGATATTGCTCATTTTTGAGATGTTTTTAGCCTCACCAGGGTGGAAGAGCAGCCAGCCTGTCTCCTCAGTGCAGCCCCTACTCATGGCTGGCCATCCCAGGAGCAGCTCCCTCACCTGAGAGGTGCCAGCCTGCCCCTCCCCACACCCGAACCCAGGCGATGGCCACCGGCAGCCTGGGCTGCACCCAGTCAGTCCTGTCAGAATAACTGAACCCTTTTATTATCACAGAAATCTCCCCTGGGGTGTTGATACTGACCCCGTGCCAGCCAATGGATGATGTTCGACCACAGCATGCAGAAGTGGCTGAGGGCAGCTGCAGCACAGGGTTTGTGGCCAGTCCCTCTCACACTGAACTCCGCAGCCTTCCTGGGATCATCACGTGGAAGAACCTGATTACACAACCAACAACACGTCTGAGACACCTGTGGGGTTTTTACTGAAATTCAGCACTCCTGTCTTCAGCACTCGGGGAAAAAATGGTGTTAGCAGGAACTCCTGGCACCTGTCTCCTTTCCCCACCCCACTGCCCCTGCTTCCCAACCACTTTCAAGCCTGCCTGCTTCCCTCATTTCCTTTCCCACCTCCTGAAATGCTAATTACTACAGCAGCCTCCTGACTAGCCTTAGACACAGGTCTTCAAGGCCTGCGTGGCTGCTTCCTGAGCCCCTTTGGTGACCCCTAGGTTATGAGCATCGTGTGGTTCAATCCTCTCTGGGCAGCCCTGGCCATGCTGACATTGCAGGGATCCACAGCTTTTCCACAAAAATACACAATTTCTGCGTCCTGCAGGTGAACTCAGATCCAAGCTATTATTCTCCCTTAAGTAAGAAGTACTTTAAAGTGTTAATAGCACAGTATAGAAAATAGAAACTTAGTCTAAAGAGTATTAGCCTTATTTAAATGACTGAGTCCAATTTAAGACAAGAACTAGAAGCTCACAGAACCAAGTGGTGGTGAGAAAACTATAGTTTCTCTCAGAGAATTGTGAAACCCTGTTCCAAAAAACTGACTTAAAATGACAGAAGCTGGACAACTTGACGAATTCACCAAAGCTTCTAAAAAATGTACCAAGTCCTCATTATTCACAAGGTTCTCCTCTGCAGACATGAATATTGTTCAGTTTCTAAAAATAAAGCTTCATTTAAAATGCTTCTGCAAATTTGTGCAAAGAGAATATCAAAGAGATGAATCAAGTATGGAGCATACAAAGCTTACTGGTACCCACAGTGAGAGAGAAGAGAGTTTCCAGCTAGCTGAAAACTTGGACACTGGCATAAAAAGAGGGACTTGTCTCAAATTAAGATATTCAATCTTAATATTTGGATAAAAATTGTGAGTTGTATCAAATTATTATATTAGAATTTATTAAAGGTCATGATGGTGTTTTGATAGACAACATTCTTGTAAGACAATTATGAAGTTATTGTGCACAGTATTTGATGAAATATTAGAGAAATTCCTATAATAAAGTGAATTCATAGCACAGTCACTATCGAGGGCATCTCCAATTAACTTTTTTGATGCTAACCAATGCAACTCTTAGACTGTAACCTACAAAGTTTTAATATAGCGTAAGCTGCAGCTCTTTAACAATAAAATATTTTTAGCCTCGTGCTGCTTTTTAAAATGGCCATAAGCAAAAGGCAGTTAAATAGATGTTTGGACCATGTATCACTGGCAAGGCAGAAGCTCTGATTTCTGAGTGTGACAAGAAGATAGAGGCATTCAAGAGGAAACATCACAGAGAGCCATACAATGAGAAGCTTTTGACACCATGTAGTTTCCCCGTAACTATCTGCTAACTGGCACATAACAACAATGCACACACAGATGGAGATTTAAGGATTTTATCTTCTGAACAGGATCTTCTATTAATGTGGTTTGAAAAAATACCAACTCTTGAATATGGTGGTTTATATATAACACTACCTATAATGTTATTATAGATTTTACAATCTAACTCTAATGAATCAGAAAATGGCTGTGCAAGGAATAATACAATTGCTAGTTTTCTCATTATTTATAGTAGCTTTTTCACAAACCATTTAATTGCGTTGTTGCCAAAAACAATCCTCAAGTAATACATATTTCTGAATGTAATTTTTGATTGAGTAATACCTTAATAAGACATAGCTACAAAGAGAAAAATGAAACACTGCATGCACAAAACCACTGTACACCAATGTTAGAGATCCCAATGCCTACTGCTGCCAAATGCTGAAGACCACATTTACCAAGAGCTTACAAGCACTCACCATCAGGGATCTCAATGCGTGCAACCAAAGGACAAAGCCTAAAGTTTCTGCTCTGGGATTGTCTCCACTCAATCTCTGTTGAAAAGAGCCCTAAAAGACTGGTCTTACAAAAGCATGTACCATATGTGTGATACAGCATTACAGAGGTTGCAAATCCTGCAGCAGTAACCAGAAGAAAGGCTAAAACAAAAACCAGCAGGGACTGGGTGTGGGAGGGAGGACAGGTTGAGGCTGTCAGAGGAAAGCATGAGTCATTTCAACCCTTCTGCATCCCCCTGTGCTAAATCCCACTCGCCACTGCAAAGCAAGGTATTTCAGAGGGAAATGATGAAAAAATATAACCAGCAAATATGCAAAGCAAATAAAATTCAAATAGGCTGAAGCATCTTTCTCTCTCCTCTTCTGGGCTGTTTTCTGAATATATAGTCCATCTCCACACGCAGTTTACAGGCTGCTGATGAACTGATTCACTATAAGCATGAAAATCTCTTTAAGCAGCAGCAAGACATGGCTTTGAATATCACAATCTGTGGCACAGAATCATAAACCGTTTGGGCTGGAAGGGACTTTGAAGATCAGCTCAGTCCAACCCCCCTGCCTCCTTCCACTAGACCAGCCTGCTCAAAGCCCATCCAGCCTGGCCCTGAACACTGCCAGGAAACCCACAGCCTCTCCCAGGAGCCTGTTCCAGCACCACACCCTCGCCGTGAAGAATTTCTCTCTTCTGTCTAATGTAAGCCTGTCCCCTTTCAGTGTAAAGCCATCGTCCCTTGTCCTGTCACTACAAGCCCTTGTGAAAAGTCCCTCTCCAGCTCTCTTGTAACCCCTGTAGATACTGGAAGTTGCTCTACAGTTTCCACAGAGCTTTCGCTACTCCAGGCTGAACAGCCCCAGCTCTCTCAGCCTGTCTGTGCAGGAGAGGTGCTCCAGGCCTCTGAGCATCTTTGCGACCTCCTCTGGACTCCCTCCAACAGNCTGGCAGGGACTTTGAAGATCAGCTCAGTCCAACCCCCCTGCCTCCTTCCACTAGACCAGCCTGCTCAAAGCCCATCCAGCCTGGCCCTGAACACTGCCAGGAAACCCACAGCCTCTCCCAGGAGCCTGTTCCAGCGCCACACCCTCGCAGTGAAGAATTTCTCTCTTATGTCTAATGTAAGCCTGTCCCCTTTCAGTGTAAAGCCATCGTCCCTTGTCCTGTCACTACAAGCCCTTGTGAAAAGTCCCTCTCCAGCTCTCTTGTAACCCCTGTAGATACTGGAAGTTGCTCTACAGTTTCCACAGAGCTTTCGCTACTCCAGGCTGAACAGCCCCAGCTCTCTCAGCCTGTCTGTGCAGGAGAGGTGCTCCAGGCCTCTGAGCATCTTTGTGACCTCTTCTGGACTCCCTCCAACAGGGTTCACACCCTTCTCACCCTGGAGGCCCCAGAGCTGGATGCAGCTCTGCAGGTGGGGTCTCACCACAGCAGGGTAGAGAGGCACAATCCTCTCCCTCCCCTGCTGCCCACAGCTTTGGGTGCAGCCCAGGATGCAGCTGGATTTCTGGGCTGCAAGTGCACATTGCTGGGTCACGCTGAGCTCTTCATTCACCAGCACTCCTAAGTCCTTCTCCTCAGGGCTGCTGTCAATCCATTCCCCACCCAGCCTTTATTTGAGCTGGGAATTGCCACAACCCACGTGCTGGACTTTGCACTTGGCCTTGTTAAACTTGAACACAGGCCCATCTCTCCAGCCTGTCAGGGTCCCTGGGGATGGCATCCCTTCCTTCCAGGGCATCGACCACTTGGTGTCTTTGGGAACTTGCTGAGGGTGCCCTCGATCCCACTGTCCATGTCCCTGACACAGATGTTAAACAGCACCAGTCCCAGTGCCAAGCCCTGAGGAATCCTGCTTGTCACTGGTCTCCACTTGGACATTGAGCCATTGACCACAACTCTCTGAGTGCAACCATCCAGCCAATTCTTTATCATCACTCCATCTGTCAAATCCAGCTTAGAGACAAGGATGTCAGGTGGGACAGTGTCAAAAGCCTTGCACAAGTCCATGGCTGTTGTTTTTCCCTTATACACCAACGCCGTAACCCTGCTGTAGAAGGCTACAGCCTCATTCAGCAGTTCTGAGTTTTTGTTCTCTACTTGTGAATGAAATACAGATTCTGACACGGATGCTTCATCTTCAGAATAAAAAACTACAAAATTTCCTCCAAAATGGCTGCATTACACAAGACTGTAACAAGAAGACCTGACCCAAGTTCCTATTACAAGAGAAGTAACAAAATGAAACTAAATTCCATTAGGTTTATTTCATATAGAAATATTTTTTTATCCATCGACACAGAAATGCAAGTGCATGTTTTAAGTAATATTGGGGATATTGATTTCAGAAAAAGAATCACTCAGAATTAAGAGATGCAGTAGAAGAAAACACAAAAAACTTTCAAATGTTTCCATATTTCTACCTGAATAAACTTGCAATCTTTCTTGCAAGAAGCATAACCAGAAAAAAAATCACAGCTTCCTTCCTAAAGCTTATCAAGTCGCACAGTTTTATTGTTAATCAATGAGGATAAAAAGTCTTTAAGACATAATTTTTCCAGCAAGTGTGTACAACTAAGGTTGTTGTAAGAGAACAAAAGGTCAGGAAATATTGGCGTAACATGCTGCATTAGTAAGTCAGGTTTTTGAAGTATCTTCACAGCATTTTCTGGATTTCTTGGAAAACTATTTGTGTAAACCACAGTACAACTTCCACCATGGAAAGAATGCCAGAAGCAGCAGGAGAATGCCTGGAGGAAGCAGGCACGTGGAAGGGCACTGGCTAAAGCCTGAGGACTACAGAGTGCCTCTGCCAGGCTTTTCCAGAAGAGGTCAGTTAGTTAAAATGCAGCATCTCCTTTGGGAGAAGCGAAACCCAAACCTTCAGAGACAAGCTAACCCTGAGAGCTGCTGCTTTTTCTCATAGAGCTCCTGCCCCACGCTGCATCAACCCACCTGATAAATGGTGGGAAAATCAACAGGAATTTGAGCAGTTTTAACTATTTCTGTTGGGTTCAGCTCAAACTGAAAGCAGAGATTCTGCCATAACTCCTGCAGTCTGGAGTGAACTTTACCAGGCTGACGCGCCCGACAGTCCAGGTCTGCAGATGCACACTGGTGTTTACCCCGGGACTGTGGGAATTTGGAACACAAAACCACCAGCACCGAGCTGCAGCAGTGTCTGGTGCTCACCTGGCTTTGTGTTGAGGCACCAAGGACAGATGAAGGACCTTAGAGGAGCTTTGGGCTGTAGCAGTTTGGGGCTGTAGCAGATTCGGGCTGAGGCAGTTCAGGACTGTAGCAGATTTGGGCTGTGGCAGTTTCTGCCAGCATGGCATCTTCTGAAGCCTTGAGTGAATCGTCTGCTTTCTTTTGTCTTTTTTTTCTTTTTTTT